>VCCN01000987.1:4305-20251 GCA_006491835.1 Architeuthis dux
ACATCTTTTTTCTGAAAGAGGACATCCTAAGGAACATTTTGCGGGGGGTGCACGATAGCCCCAGCTGGCCCCCAGACTATAAGAGAACAAAACGTAAGATAGAAATGAACGTTGCATTTAATTGAAAACATATAAAAGAAAAGCGGTACACATGTGCAGATCAAAAAGGGGTAAAAATGTGTAAAGAATTTTTGAGAGATCGTACGCGTACAGAGAAGATAATAGTGTTTCTGTGTTTGTCGGTTTTTGTGTACCGAAATGGATTTGTCTGTGATGTGGAGTTATTTTGAACGGTAAATTCGGTGATAATCGCACCGAAAGATGTTATCGAGACAAAGAAATCAGTTAAGAAAAAAGGGCATATGACAGAGAGGAAAATACCGGTATGGAAAAAGGGTAGTTTCTTATAAGGAATAATGTTTAAAACTTGAGTCGCTACCCTGATGTTGGTAGAAAACTAAAAGAGATCCTTGGTCATTTTAATCTCGAAGAACCTATATGTGAGGCGTTTATTCCTAATTTGGGCGAAAAGGAATGTGGAGAGAATGACCAAAGATGTGAAGCAAGAAAAATCGGCCTTTTAAGAAATGGCCATATTAAAAAGAGGAAGAGATTTTTACGTACGTATAGTAAAGCATGTAGTGAGCCCTAGGCGACTAGGATACTAAGGCAAAAGGGTTTTACGTGCCTAGAAAGGTTGACACGGGCAGATGAGGCATTGCAGGATTTTATACTAGTGCTGACGTCACGAAAAAAAGAAGGCTATAGTTAGTTTTGTAAATAATATGGTCTAGGCTGGCTTGACCGTGGTGATAAAGCCAGCTCGATATTTACATCATTATTTTAGTATCTATTTATTATTTTTATGAAAATGACTGCTTCACATCGGTTAGCACTCTAGACACGTCCTTAAAAAATGCAACTCTAGACGAAATAGTGCTATACGGGGTCATTATATGATAGCATATCATGTCCAGAACACCTCTCTTTGCCTTGCTGCTGCGCTCCCAGTCGTCCTAATTTGCCAATTTGTTTTTTAAAATCTGTTTTTGCCTTTGCTTGAATCTTAAAAAGTAACTACAAAATTAAGATGAAGCAAAATTAGGCAGACCCACGGACTTCGCTGACAAAACAAAACATTTTTTCATTTGATTAATAACGTTTTAAAATAGGGTGTCGATGATTTAAAAACTGCCGTGGGTATATCTAGTGTACTGTAAACAACTTTTCAAACATAAATATCTATGGGTCTATATTGTTTATAGGGGCTCAAAAACCTCAAATAATAACGAATTATATCTCTATTTACATTGAATCTTCAAAAAAATATGCAATTACTTAGTAAATCTTCCACTTTTAGCATTATTCTCTCTAATGTAAAATAAACGACATTTCATGTGTAACAACAACGTATGGTGTAGTGCTGCGTTCCCTTGTTATATAGTACACCTCTATACATAAGTCCTGGGTTTCGAATGAAAGGAAGGAAACCCGAAGACTTGCTTGTAAAAATATCTGGACATATTTTTATTACTGAACATACATCTTTGTTGGCCGGATCGTGAAGAGTGGAAGAGAGAAGACAAAGAGAACCGCCAGGCTGTCCCCTCAGCAGGGACAGCGGTTTCGTGCCTTTCGGCTCCGCTGATGTCTGTCTTCTTTGAGTGTCGAGGTTTCGGTCCGCTTTCCAGGCTTGGATGATTTCTTCTGCGTCTGCTTTATAGATCTCCCCAATGCATACGTGGTGTCTCACGCTGTCAATGACCAACAACCATTTCCTGTTTACAACAATGATGCAATACATCCATCTCCCAAGGTGATCGAGGTCACTTACATTTCCGCCACAGGTGGCCGGATACACCAAATCATAACACCCTTACCTTTTTGGGGGAGGGGGAAAGTCGTTCTCTCACTACTACTAAAATTGTCTATTTGAACACTTCCCTGAATTGTCCTAAATTATTAAAATTATTGCATATTTTATTAGTATAAATTAAATAAATTAAAATATTACTCATTTTATTTTTTTTAAATTTCCTATGACCTTTTTTCCTACTCAGAAACCATAACGTTTTTTTCGTACCGCACAATAATTTCAGCTTGTTGCCTGGCATAATCTTAAAATAGACACTTCAAGGGAGGTAATTGTGCTTAGATCTTCCCCAACATTTTATCACTTCCGTAGTGAAAAATATCTCCTAGATTATTTTTAGATGTATATCTGGAGAATCTAGATGTTTGTAGATGTTTTTTTACTCGATTCTCAATGTAAACCTGAATATAAATTTGCCAACACTGTCGGGCAAATACTACACTGTTTTTTTATTCAAACATTAAACTATCTTTAGTTTCACACTAAACCTGTACATTTCTCCCTACTAGGCAGATTTCAGCTCCGCTATTTTCCTTTTTTATAGAATTTCAATGTGGCAACAAAACCAGGAAAATACTGGAAATTGGGTTATCAGAAAACAACAACTATATTGGTCAGGGGTGGATCCTCCCTGTTCAGCTGATCGTCTACCTGAAGTACCCCCTGGACGGCACTGTATGGGCTGTGGAGACCCAAAATGTGATCGCAACCCAAAATGTCGAGCGCGATGAAAGTTCTGTAAGATCTGCGGCAAACAGGTACATTTCTGTACTGTATGCATGAGCAACAACAAGGATATCTACAAATTAACCAGCATTCGCACCATGCAGAAATCCAGAATCACGGACCTCACACTGGGAGGATGTCAAATCCTAGCTATGATAGATACTGGTGCGGAAGTTAATGTCATTCTGGAAAGTAACGTACCCACAAAGATCAAACGCCTCAATCGCACCCACATCCAGCACCAACCACATGGAAGTAAAACGATCATCCGTAAAGGACAATTCATAATAAATACCCACTGGAGAGGCAAAACATAGAACACAACGTGGATTGTTGTCGCTGATGACGATCTTTCAGGAAAGTCTGTGAACCTCATATCCTGTAAACTCGCTGAATCACTGGAAATCATCACGTTCAGCTTATCCAATACAGAGGTAAGTAACACATTTTGTAGGGACTGAAACAGCCCAAAGTAACGAAGTTACCGAACTTCAAAAGTCAGTTAAGCCCTCCATCGCAAACATCATCGCACAGCATCCATCGGTATTTCAAGGCTTGGGAAAGATCAAAGCTGAACCCATCCAACTTCATGCAAATCCTGACGCATCACCCGTTATACAACCACCGGGGTCCATTCCATATCATATAAAAAGCACATTCAATGAAGTGATTCACGAAATGGAGGCAAACGACGTCATTGGGCCACACAATGAGCCCGTAACATGGCTATCTAACCCACTGCTGGTACCAAAAGCAGATGGCTCCATGCGAATTACAGTGGATCTAAGAAGCCTAAACAAAGCTATACAGGACACTCATCTTTCCATTCCACGCGTTGATGACATTATGCCCATATTTACTGGAAAATCTGTATTCAGCAAGTTGGATTTAAAAACAGCATTCCATCAACTTGAGCTTGCAGAAGCAGCCAAAGCTCTAACTGTATTTCGTGCAGAAGATCGCTTAATGCGTTATAAGAGACTCACCATGGGGACTCTACCAGCATCAGGTGAGCTCAATTACCGACTCCGTCCCATCATTTCCAATATCCTGGCCGCTACAGTTGTAGCAAAGTGAAGGGCATGTAACAGATAAAGCCTTCGTTGCATGGTAGTATAGAAAGAAAAAGTGTCTCAGAAAAACTTTGAGTTTAAATTGGTCACCAGGGGATTGGGGTATTGGCTCAACTGAGGAAAGGGGAAGTCTTTGGTTTATTGGAGAGAAATCAGTTAGCAGAGCGAAGCCGGACAGTGTAGACCTGGAATGTCTAGGACCAGGAGCTGTGACTACTACGATCTGTAGGAGTTGACCACGGCACGATCCAGGACGACATTGTCATAGCAGCACCCGACGAGGAAACATATCATCGAACACTAGCGCTTGCTTTCACAGCTCTTGAAGAAGCAAGACTAACTGTCAGCCCCAGAAAATGTATCCAAGGATAACCAGAAATCCCTTTTTTGTGATTCAATGGTGATGATGCATGCAGAGTAACCTCCCTTGAATACCACACTGTTACTGCCCTACCAACAGCTATACCCCTTCCAATCGCAACTGACCCCAAACGCAACACTACATATTCCATGTACAGCCCCAAATGGGTCAGACAGAAATTTCCACGATAATGTTGCTACCACCCCCGTGCCAAGCTCATCTAGCACGAACCATATTCGAGGGGAGGAGAGGAGTAGAGGAGTAGAATCACTAAGCGAAAATGTATCCTCGGACAACCAGAAATCCCTTTTTTTAGATTCAAAGTCCTCAAAGACAGCGCCAACAGGCGACAGCTATTGATTTTGGTTTCCGCCAGTTCCGTCATATCGTTGCTGGCGGACCACAAGGTGTCGTTGTCACTGACCAACAGCCACTTGAATCATTCTGGCCATCCAAACTAGAAAGAATCCTCTTGCGTCATCAAGATATAAACCACCGGGCCGTATGGAAAAAGGGCAAAGATAACCCTGCCGATTTCATCAATCGACATTCAATACCGCTTCAGAAATTACCACAACGTATTGCAGAAGAATCTGCAGAGCAACAAAAACTACTGTTCCTCCTCCACAGCCAAAGAGCGATTACGCGAGGCACAACTTAATCATGGCAATTTGACGCGATTACGTCATTTCATAGCCCTTGGCCAAGCTCCACATAATGACACTACTCTTCGGAGATATTATAAGCTGTTCACAGAACTATCAATCGACGATGATAATATCATCTATAAAAGTGACAAAATACTTCTCCCTGGCAGTTTACGTGAAAAAGCTATTTCCCTGGCCCATGAAGGATCACATCCGGGACAGGATGCAGTCAAGCGCCGCTTGAGAGCACATTTCTGGTTCACTGGGATCGACATTGCTATAAAACGCCAGGTGGAGAATTGTCATGAGTGTCAGGTACGAACGGCATCACCGATCAAAGCACCTCTTACATCAACCCACATCCCTGAGAAGCCTTGGCATGCTATATCGATTGATCTGTTCGATCCACTTCCAGACCAGCGCCACATACTGGTGGTGCGATGCCGGTTTTAAGATACAAAAATAGTCCAATCTACCGGAGCACAGCACATTCTTCCTGCTTTTAGGGAAATATATATAAACTTTGGCAATCCAGAATGTCATAAATGTGACAATGGACCCCCATTTAATGGACACGGAAAGGGGTATTAAACGGTCCGCGGAAAGGGGTATTAAAATCAAATCACCATATCCCTACCACCCACAGGGAAACGAAGCCGAATGCTTTATGAAACCACTAAAAGCTATCCAAAAGCTTCTCTGAGATTATCGCTCTGCTGGCCGTACACCTGGGGATATGTTGCTATGGGGAGGTTATCAATCAAAGTTTCCCCAGCAACCCAACCACACTTAACATCAAATCCAGGAAGCCAGAAACCGTGATGATCACAGGAGGGAGGTTACCAATGCCAAAGAAAACTCCTCTCGATGGCGTAAATATCGAGACAACTAATGGGACAAAGTTTTGGAGAAGCAAGCAACTGGAAGAACGAACACATCCCTGTTTGAAAAGATACCATACACGGTAACAGATGTGCAAGGGAGCCGCAATGAACTAGTTCAAGACAGCGAACACGATAATAGACGACTTATCTTCAGACACATCAGTGACATTAAGACATACAAAGTACGCCCAGCCCCCGAAATCCATCACACACCACCATTGAAAACCCAGCCAAAATGAAGATACCGCTCCCCAGGCAAAACCACACAAGCTCCAGTGTCGACCCCACAGTGTGCCTTGCCTAACCCAACTGCCACACAGAATCAACTAACGAATCAGTCGTTTCCATAGCATCTGCTTTAACCAACAGCTAAACCCCTTCCAACTGCAACTGACCCCAAACGCGACACTACATATTCATGTACAGCCCCTAATGTTGCTACCATCCCCATGCCAAGTCTATCTAGCACGAACCATACTCATTGGGGGGAGAGAAGTAGAGTCAGTAAGCGAAAATCCAAATTACCCTCGAGATAGGGCGACTACGTTGTGAATCTACCAGGCAAGCAAAATCGCGAATGCGAGAAGGAGGGTGATGATGCATGCAGAGTGACCTCCCTTAAATACCACACTGCAACCTAGAGTTACTGCCCTTGGATATGGCGCTGCTCTTCAGGACTACCCGTTAGAGGGAGCAACGCGTAACAAAGAAAGGGCTCCCGCTATTATACTGGGAATATACTGTAATCCCCGCTTCTTATCAATAAACACGTTAACGTATATACCAGCTTTCTAACTTGTTTCAGATATCACATACTAGGTAAATCTATTAATCACTTCTTCTACGTGGATGATTTGAGACTGTTTGCCAAAAATAATAATGAACTAGAAGGCATGTTAGCAACAGTAAAGAAGCTTAGTGAGGATATCATCATGCTAAGGCAACCTTTAAAAGAGGGAATCTGGTAAAGACAACGGCTATAGAACTAGATAAGGAAGAAGTATATAAATACTGTATCAGGAAGAAGTATACAAATACTTAGGAATCAATGAAGGACAAGGGATACAACATGCAGCAATGAAAGCGAAGATTAGAAAGGAATGTTTAGACGAGTAAGGGCAATAAGCAAAACTGTGCTAAATGCAAAAAAATAAGCTTGAAGCTATTGACACCTTAGAACTACCTGTTGTTACATACTCGTTTAATGTGATGAATTGGAATCTCGAAGAGGTCCGGAGGATAGAGAGAAATATCAGAAAGCTTCTAACCGTGTATAGTATGCATCACCCCAAAGCATGTAGATCACTTGTACCTGCCATGGGTAGAAGTGGGTAGAGTATTGATCCAACTAGAGCTTGCATACAAGACCACAACCATAGGGCTTGAAAGATACCTAAAGTTGACTGGATGTTAAAGCTTGCCTACCAGCACGAATCAACTAAAAAGCTACACCCAATAACTAAAGAAAACCAAACATTCAAACGAGATATATATCTAAACGATCAGGGGGAAATAGGTAGCGGGATACCAACAAAGGAGGCAAAAGACCCCAAACAAAGAAATAATTAAAGGCGTAACCAACCTGAAACCCAAATGAGAGGGAAAACAAGACCCTGATGTTGATAAAAGAACGCCCCATCAATGGTTGTGGTGCTCTGAGCTGAAACCAGAAACAGAAGGGTGTATCCTAGCTGCTCAAGACCAAGGCCTGCTAACAAGATCGTATCAGGCACATATTTTAAGAAACGGGGCAGATCCAAAGTGTCTCTTCTGTGCATACGCTGAGGAGACTATTGGCCATCTAATATCTGGCTGCTCTACCCTAGCCCCAAACGAATTTAAGAATAGGCATGGCAGGGAGGGACAATACCTTCACTGCGAGATATGCCAATACTATAACCTACGGCACGCAGACAAATTGTATGAGCACAAACCACCACCTGTGCTAGAAGTTGAAGGTGTTACTTTGCTATGAGACTTCATCATACATACCGATCGCACTAAACAAACCAATAGACCAGATATAGTAATAAACGATTTCAAAGATCATAAATGCTGCCTTATAGACATGACCATCCCGGCTGATAAAACCATTTCAACAAAGGAATTTGAAAAACTTTCAAAATATAAAAGTCTGGAAATAGATATAGCTGTAATGGAACACACCCTGGTTGTGTGTGTTCGTGTGTTCGCACGTTTTGTTGAGATAATATTGGTGCGTGACCAAAACGCCATATCATGTTCCCAGGGGCTAGAAAATAGGTCAAATGGCTGACCAAGTCAGAACAAAGAAAATGCGTTCGACCAACCAGAGTGGTTTAAGGGCAGCCGTGATTTCAAATCGCTGGCTGTCAGTTAGGGTCCGACACCCAGCAGCGACGGGTCAAACAAGCTAGGGGGCTTGGCTCCTCAGCCCGTCAGGAAATCTGATTTGAATTACTATCATCACGCTAGTTGGTCACACACGGCAAAGCAACTAGGAACAGATTTTAACAACTCGTTTAGAATTTTAACCTCACTGTCCCAAGTGATCCGCAAACCGGCCCGGAATCGAAGCTATCAACGGGAATAAAACAAACCCATATTTTCAATTGAAAATAATGAATTTTGTTGTCTGTCCATCCAACCACGTGGAAGAGCCTTTTCTCCAGTATGGACCAACATGCTTTATTTCCCTCCACAGAGTGTTCGCTCCCGTAAATGTACAACCCAACGACAGCAAATCGAGGAAATAAATAATAATAATAATATTATCGAGGTATTTGTTCTGATCAACATGAACAGCTGCTGCTGCTACTACTACTAAGACTAATAATAATAGCAACATTAAAAAAGATTAATAATAATTGTACAAGCAAGCGGTGAATATATCATGCAAAGCGCTCAAAGCAGTACAACAAACAACAAAGTAGCAAACAAGGAAATAGAAAAGAGGGCGTCAAGGAAAGAAAATGGGAACAGAAAAAACTATAGACATTCAAAAGGCAATTACAAAATATCACAGACGAACGATCATGGACATGGCTACGCAAAGGAAACCTGAACAGAGAAACATAATCTCTCATCATGACAGCCCAAAACAAATGCATCAGGACAAACTATGTCAAGCCGAAGATCGACAAAACCCATACAAACAGCAAATGCCGCCTATGTGGAGACAGAGAATGTAAACCACATAATCAGTAAATGCAGTAAATTAGCCCAGAACGAGTTCAAAAACAGGCACGACAGTTATACACTGGGAACTGGTATTCGACCATGTAGACAAGTGGTACCAGCACAAACCAGAGACTGTCCTGGAAAGTAGAAGCCACAAATTACTCTGGGACTTCGACACCCAAACCGTCCACACCATCCAAGCAAGAAGACCGGATCTTGTGAACAAAGGAAACAGAGCCTGCCAGATAATAGACGTAGCTGTACCTGCGATCACAGAGTCAATACGAAGGAAAGTGAAAAGATAGGAAAATACCAGGACCTGGCCCGGGAACGGAAGGTCAGGGTAGTACCAGTAATAGTAGGCGCAATGGGAACTGTACCAAAGACATTAAAAAAACATTGTAGGATCTGGAGATAAGAGGAAGGATACAGATTCTGCACGAATACTGAGGAGATTGATTGATTGTTTTGTTTAACGGCACATCGACCCTTGGTGGATCATTTAGTGCCGAATTCAGTAGGGGGGGATCTTAAGGGAGACTTAAGGGGGGAGAATCCCAAATCCCTGTCATTGAGACAAATGCCACGAGAACCGGGGGAAGGGGTGGAGATCCCAAAACTTTCTCAGGACGAATCACGAGCGTGCTAATGGTGATCGCCTCCCGACCAGCTGACCAAGATATCCTGTGCAACTTCTCCAGATATCCGAAGATATCCGAGCATGCCACCAGGACCCCCGAAGAGCCGTGTTTCTCTGAACTTCGAGGCCATGGCGGACCAGGCAGAACCAGGCAGAACCACGCGAACCAGGCAGAAGGGGGTGGGGAAAGGGCGGGGGAATCCAAAAGCTTCCCAGAACCCGAGCGTGCTAATGGTGATCGCGACCAGCTGACCAAGATATCCTGTGCAACTTCTCCCAGGTATCCGGAGATACCCGAGCATGCCATGACGGTTTCGAAGAACTGATTTTCTTTATTCACCTCCCCACGACGCCAAATTATGACGTGAAGTCTTTTTTAGGGTGGGGTCCTACACGCGAACGTGCAGACAGAGGGGTGGAGATCCCATGTCCCCATGACTAGAGGCCTGAGGGGGGAGAATCACAAATCCCTGTCACTGAGACAAATGCCACGAGGACCGGGATGGGTCCAAAGCTCCTCAGTACGAATCCCGAGTGTGCTAATGGTGATCGCCTCCTGACCAGCTAGCCAAGATATCCTGTGCAACTTCTCCCAGGTAACCGAAGATACTCGAGCATGCCACGAGGACCCCCGAAGGGCCGTGTTTCTCTGAACTTCGAGGCCATGGCGGTTTCGAAGCCCAGATACTCCACTTTGATCTTAGCCAAAAGGCCGCGACTTATTTATTCGCCTCCCCACAGCGGCAAAATTTGACATGAAGTCATTTTTAAAGTGGGGTCCTGCACGGGAACGTGCAGGCAGAAGGGGATGGGTATTCCAAAAGCTTCTCAGGACGAATCCCGAGCGTGCTTATAGAGATCGCGACCAGCTGGCCAAGATATCCTGTGCAACTTCTCTCAGGTATCCGAAGATACCCGAGCATGCCACAGGACCCCCGAAGGGCCGCGTTTCTCTGAACTTCGAGGCCATGGCGGTTTCGAAGCACAGATACTCCACTTTGATCTTAGCGCGTCCTCAGCCGCAGCCAAGATATCCTGCGCAACTTCTCCCAGGACGATAGCCGAGCATGCCACAGGACCCCCGAAGGGCCGCGTTTCTCCGAACTTCGAGGCCATGGCGGTTTCGAAGAAGAGATACTACACTTTGATCTTAGCCAAAAGGCCGCGAACCATACTGAGGAGAGTACTGGAGGTATGATACCTGCGACCACCAGTCGTCAGCAATGGCTTAACAGAAAAAATGAATATGGCACGTGGGGGATAGGAAAAACAACACACACACATACAGCACTAAAAACACACACAACACAAAAACAAAACAGAAACAAAACCAAACATAACACAAAAACCCCAAAACACACACACACAACACAAAAAACAAACAAAAAACTCGAGAAGTTTGGTACAGTACAAACCACAGTGCTGCTTTGAAGTGTGAGGACGATGAGAGGAGGGTTGGAAACCTGGGGAGACTTATTGCCACCTTCAGCGAGAACCACCAGACATTTGGTGAGAAACTGCGGTAGACTGAGGGAAAGTGGATCCCAGAAAAATCCATCTTTTGCTGAGATACAAAAGATTGTGCTAATGGGCACTGCTCACATACTCAGAAAAACTCTCTCAATTCAATAGACCCCCCCCCCCTAGCCATATACTCAACTTACGTGTCCCTATGAGAAACTCTTTCTGTCTGTTTTTTCACATGAACTGCGTTTGTTAAGATGTTCAGATTGTCCTTTTCTTTTCACTCGTTCTCCTTTATAGTGTTTCAATTATATTCGCGCGTCTGTGCCCAGTGGGTAGAAGACAAACGAATGATATTAAGAAGGGAAAAATGCTCAATAACTTCCTTCATTTGCTTTAGGTCTCAGGTGAAAGAATTGGTATATGGTTTTATGAAACCGTAAATAATAATAATAATAATAAAAACGACACTTAATTTACCTTAAATTTGTATTAACACTAGCTGATCAGTTAACCCCAGCTATATGGAGTCTACGGCCGTAAAACCATGAGTTAAGTAATGATTTAATGTTTTACGACCGTAGGCTCCATATAGCTAGGGATTGTCGCCCGGAGGACAGGTATTTTCAGCTAGTATGAATAAACCGAGAGATTATAGTGATGGAAACCCACGACAAACTTGTTTCACGATCTTTTCGATCTTCAGGTGGGCTGCATTTTTTTAAAAATTACTTTCACTTTGTCTTGTCCATTAATTATTATTTCCCTTCTACCGTTACTTGATTGATGATATTTAGCGTTTTGGGTTTGCATTTGAAGTTTTATTTTTAATCTGTTTTTTTGTGGGATTTTTTTACATTTTGCCTCGACACCGAATAACATCACTGAAACGTCAGTAGTATTACCAAGATAAACAAATACCACGTGATTTTTAGGGAAGATCGCAGCTTTAACTTTGCATGGGCCTTTTTGACAAGTTTAAAATTAAAAAAGTGAGATCGAAATTAATAATCACAAAGTTTTTTAAAACTTGTTTTCATCCAGTCTAGAAGAATTATGAGCAAAAAAGAAAGAAAACAGAACCATTTTTAGATTTTTTTTTACGAAAATCACAATATTGTTTAAAACGGGCGCTACTCCACATAAAATGAAAGGGTTAATCAGTTCCTATATTAAAGTTGAGAGACACTTGATGATCAAGACGAAAAAGGTGGTTTTCATTCATTATTTCATCACAAAAATTAATACCTAGAAATGAAAAGTTCCCAAATAAAATATGTCGAAAGGAAGACACAAATCGAATGCATTTGAAGGTAATTAAAATTTAAATAATACTACATGAATCAGTTCGATTTTCTTGTAATTTACGGTATTATCTTTGTTAAGAGTATTTTTTTAAAGCTTAAATCAAATCGGAATTGTTATTGCCGAGCAAGTCTAAAATATGCTAAAACACTTGTCGTTGTTTACTATTGAAAATCCAATGAGAGAAGTTGAACTGAACAATACATCAGTTCGTTAACTTAGATCCGGGAAAAAAGAGTTGTTTTGTTTTTACTTCATCCTGTACATGAACATTAAACAAGGTGTCTTATCTATGTTCCCCTACCAACAGGACATGGGTGAGGCCCATTATTCGTCATAACCTAGAGTTACAACTATTACAGTTACAAATAGTGGGGAAGCTAACTGCAAATTTTGGCCGAATCGTTCACTTTGTGATACAAGCACCAAATTCTGCACAGGGACTCATCAAGGGTTAGTAAATATAAAAATAACATTAGCCACTTGAAAATCAATTTGCAATTGCAACCAAGCCGTAGGCAAGGTCGCTCTTATCAAAAGTATTGGTCACAGAACTGCCCCATATCTCGGAAACTATTAAAGACAGAAGCATGCAATTTTCACCATTCGTTAACATGTCTTTCGATGATTCATATGGACTTTAAAAAGACGACGCGGCTCAACCCGTTCGTCATGCTTTTTGAAGCTTAATAAATCGGAAACTAGCAAACTAATGAAGATAGAAACATGGAGTTTTCACCAATCCCATTGTTTCAAGATTTATTACGTATGTGGAAAGTGGGGTGGATTTTAGTAGTTGGGGGAATTATGGTGTATTGTATGAAGCAAATTTGGTAACCCTTGCGGAGTGTGGACAACGGAATAGTCCATTTTTACCGTAAGTCTTTCATAGAAGCGAATTTTGGTCTGATATCTTATGTATTATCCAACAAATTATGCTCGTTGGTTTTCTATACACCTCAGTGACATGTTATCACTTGAAAAGCAACACTCAGATGTGGCGAAAGAGTTCTATGCAGGAAACTTAATTGTCCACAAATCAAGCAGACTGTTTACAGCCATAGCAATAGACCAAACCCATGAACAGGCAAATGCTATTATAAACGGCGATGGAGGAGCCATTGGCCCTACTGAAGTTCCACCAGCAATCAAAAGATGGATGGTTGCTGCACCTGAAATGTGCTGGCTTGTTCAGGAGTATGAGACATTATCAGATGTCAAGAATGAAGTTCAACATAGTGAACATCTTGATCAAACACAAAGGGCTCAAAAGGTATTTGTTGAGAGAGTAGAAAAGCTACCCACTGTTATACAGGAGTTTGATAATCCTTTTCAGGAAGAGTCAGATGACCTTTTCACCTTTGACACAAAGGACATTGCTAATACTGACGTGCTGCGTTAATAGCCATACACTATGAGAAAGGTGCACGTCAGTGTCATGCATTCATGAAAACACTTGAATCCGAGTTTCAAGTAACATTTTACCAGCCAATTAAGAGAAACAAAGTTGACTTCTTCAAAAGACAAGCACATTCAAGCAGCTCTACTCAAAAGTAGTCAAAGAATGGAATATGATTTAATAGAATCTTTTCAGCGTAAAAACAATCCATTTCCCTGCCACTCTGAGTGACAATGGACAGTTTCATGTAACCAAGAAATCTCAACTGGCTGAGACCCTTGGATCCAATCTCAAGATGCCAGATCATGAACCAGCGGCAGATGCTATTGTCATCGATGGTTCAGCATTAGTGAATGCTTTGGCAACCCGAGCATCAAAGACGTCCGGTCTGTATGCCATGCCAGGTGTTATTCGTGCAGTAAAGGCCTATGCCACAAAGTACACGTACTCAGATATAGTTTTTGATGTTTACGCTCCATCTTGTCTGAGGTAAGAACAAAGCGAGGACAGGGAATGAAAAGGAGGGTGACAGACTTCACCAAGACACCCAATAATTGGCACAATTTCATTTTCTAGCAGACAAAGTTGCTGGTGTCCAAAGAACAAATACGATCGCTGTGACCAAAGAGGAGAATGCACAGTTCAATCAACCAATGTGTCTAAACAATGTATCTACCTGTACTCATGAAGACTAAGATACACGAATGTTTGCGCATGCAAAAGATTCGGTCCTAAATGGCAACAAGGAATTGATGATTGTAATAGTAGCATCGCGGCATGAGAAACTGTGGATTGCCTATGGTCAAGGACGCAGCCTGAATTGGGTCTTAGTTCATATGATCTGCTCAGTACTTGGGCAAGAAAAACAAAAGGAATCCTGTTCTTCCATGCTTAAAGTGGTTGTGATGTAGTGTCAGCATTTTGAGGCAAAGGAAAGAAGTCTGCTTGGGACACTTGGAATGCGTATGATCAGGCCACGGTCGTATTCTCGAAACTTATCCAACATCCACCAGTCATGGATGGCACGCATATGCATACATTAGAGAAGTGTGTAGTCACCATTTATGACAGGTCCAGCACTGTTGTAGGAGTTAAAAAGTAATGACTGGACTTATTCGCAAGAAGACAGCGGACATATAACTCTATTCCACCAACTCAAGATACCATCCTTCAATATGCAAAACGTGCTGCTTTCCAGGCAGGATGTGTACGGAGTCAGGCAACTGTATGTAGGCCACAGTACCTGAATCCTAGTAACTGGGGTGGACAAAGCATGGCGAGGGATAGAAGGTTTGCTGGATGACTTTCCAACCTATTACGAAGTGTTGCCAACAGTTGACGAAATGTAAATGTAAGACCGAATGCCATGGAAGATGTAAATACTACCGGTTTGGCCTGGGCTGCATTGCACTGCACTTTGTAGCTGTGTGTGTGCCAGTTCTAGGTTTCAATAAATACAAAATGATGCATCCAGATGCCTAGATTACCATGAAAATCGAATCATCAAGTAAAATATTAGACAACCGAGACATAAAATGTCTTAAACCAAAATAATGAATACATCCAGATATTGCAAAAATAGAATCTCCATGTTTCAGAATATATGGAATTGACAATATTTGATAGTTTGTTTTGATTATATGAAGATAATTGCAACCAGTAGCCATAATTTGGCGGCTATATTGAGAAATAAGCAGCCTAAAGGAGAACAACATGCAACATTTCATGCTTGTATCACAATCTGAACGATTTTGCAATTAGCTGCCTCGCTAAAAGCCAGTGACCAACAACGTATTTTATTTCTGTAATAACAAAAATCGAGAATGTTATACAACAGTCTTGAAATCAGCACCCCTGAATTATGTTATATCAAGTGAAAAACAAATTCTACCTTTTCCCCAAATCGGAAACCGACTATTATTTCACTTTTGGAAATCCCGGACCATCAGCTCAAACAATAAACATAATGACTTGCCTTAATATGACTTTGTGAATTTCCGCCGAAATTTCCTCAAATCATCACAAATATAACAATAAACCGGGCACCCCCACACATGCGTATGCGTGTGTATCTGGGAGGTGTGTCCGGTTTATTGTTATAACTACATCCGTATTGCATGCATGAGAATTAGCTGACTGCGTAATAATAAATGCGGTCTGCAATTTATAAAAGGTGAACTTGGAAGTGGACATAGCAACAGTTTTCATCGAAGCTGACGACGATCAAAGCGACTGAAAATGATCTTTCAAAAATGTTTGACCACGATCTTACTGGCGACTGTATTGCGTCTCTTGTTTGATACCAACACATGCTCTGCTAACCCAGGTTTAAGTGTCCAAATTACACAAAAGGGATTCGACTATGGTGAGTACCGGTATTTCTTCCTCTCTCTCTCTCTCTCTCTCTCTCTCTCT
>VCCN01000987.1:24322-44967 GCA_006491835.1 Architeuthis dux
AAATATAAAGATCTGGAAATTGAAACGGCAAGAATGTGTCACATGTGACACAACCACTATCCCAGTAGTAATGGGAGCACTGGGAATGATTAAGAAAAGGACTGATACACACCTTTAAAGAATCCCAGGAAATCCCGGCTGAGATACAAAAAATTGTGCTAATGGGCACTGATCACATACTCAGAAAACTCACTCAATTCAATAGTGAAACTCTCTCTGTCTTTTCTCACATGAACTCTGTGTTTGTTAAGATTGTCTCCCCACTTTCTTTTTTTTCTCCACCCGTTCTCCTTTATAGTGTTTCAATTATATTCGCGTGTCTGTGCCCAGTGGGTGGAAGGCAATCGAATGATATACGAAAAGAAAAATGCTGAATAATTTCCTAAGAAAACCTTTATTTGCCTTAGGTCTCAGGTGAAAGACTTGGTATATGATTGTATGAAAACGTAAATCAAGGAAATACTCAATTCACCCTAGACAAAAGCACTTGATAACCTGTATAATCATTGCAGCAAGGCCTGTTAAAGAAAAGTATCAACGTGAAGTCAATATTTAAAGAAAATGCAACTTGTCAAGTTATTCACATAACAGAGTGCAGGATCTGCAGTTACGAAATGTAATTTGCCGAGTTCATATAAGTATGAACGTCTCAAAACAAGAAAGTTTTTTTTAAATTGTTTATCTAAAGCTTGCTAATGTTTGAATGTTCAGGAATTTACTTTATATCTTCAGTTATCTATTTTTTCTTGAAATTCGGCATAAAATATGTGAATACATGAATATTTCCTGTCTATTCTTTAGGAGATTTATGATGAGACCAGTGAGTTTAGAACAACAAGTGGTGTGGTGCTGTGTGGGCGCGTGGGGACAGGGTTCCTTTACCTTTGGGTGAGGGGGAACAGCGTTCCGCACTATCTATATTCTACTAAAATTATCATTCTGTTTATCTGGTTGTACCCACAAAATAGCCGAAAGGGTGCATTGTAGCCAGATGTACTCCTAAAATGCGCTAACTTAAAGAATGCATAAACAATTCCGGATGTACAGGCTTCCTTCGCTCACTGAATCGCTACGCTCGCTAGAGCAGGCAGCCCTGCGTTCTCTCACTTTTTTCACGACACCACTGAGGACAACATAAAAATCACTAAAAGAAATGATGTGTTTGTAATTGATTATTGAAAATTTAGAATTGCTCATTTGAATAATTTACTTTTCTGATTTTTAAATGCGTCCACACATCTCTATAAGATAGTCCGGGGGCCAGCAGGGGCTACTGTGCACCCCCCCCCCACACCATGATTCTACATTTTGGGTACCAAAATGTTCCTTAGGATGTCCTCTTTCAGAAAAAAGATGTTCCCAAGAAAAAAGTTGGGATGAACTACCTCATTTGAATAAAACAAAATGGCCGCCATTATACACCCAAAAACCAGAATTTCATATCTCGTCTCCCAGTTGAGATATCTGAGTATTTTAAAAGGCTAAATCATGGGTTTCAGACACGAGGAATGAGGTAGTTATTCCCAACTTTTTTCTTGGTAACATTGATACCCTAAATGTAGAATCATGGGGCGGGGGCACGGTAGCCCCTGCTGGCTCCCGGACTAAGACACCTTCGGTTGCTCGGTCGGTCCCTAATATGTTAAATATCCACTTTCTCAGCCTTATCATGTTGGAATAATTGTGAATCTTGGCCCAGACCTTCGGGAGAATTATCCTCGTCTGTGTCCCCCTCCTCCTCCCCCAGCTGCTGCTGCTACTACTACCACAACTAGTAATGCTACATATCAATTTTCTCAGCCGTATCATGTTGGATTGATATGCAACTTGGAATGAATTATCCTCATCTCCCTCTTTCTCCCCTTCTCCCTCCTCCTGCTACTACTACTACCACGGATAGTGGACGCATCGTTGAACTTATGGTTCTTGTTTTTTTTCTATTTCAGCCACCGAAATTGCTATAGACAAATTGTATGAAAAGATGCAGAATATCCAGATACCTGACATGGAAAAAGACGGAAAATTATATTATAAAATCTACAAGTAATTCTAAATCCAAAATATTTTGAGCATCTTCATTCAATTTTGATACTTAAAAAAACCTAGTGAGATGCATGCTAAATATGACATATATGTTTCGGAGTGATCATGTATATATTTCTATAGATATGTTATACTCAATTATAGGGATAACAAAGAATATAACAAGGCGTTAACGAGAATTACATACAAATTATCCAAAACATATACGAAAATGGCACTGCAATAATTAGACTACATAAAGATACAAACAAGATAAAGATAGCAAAGGGAGTAAAGCAAGAGGATACAATATCACCTAAACTATTCACAGCGAGCCTTGAAAGCATCTTTCGGAAAACTGATTGGGAGGGAATGGGAATAAACATAGATGGAGTATACTTAAGCAATTTAAGATTTGTCAATGGCATTTCTATGACGCCGGAAGCATCCGAAGTATTACAAAACCGATCTAAATAGGGAAAGTAAAAATGTAGGCCTAAAGATGAACAGAACAAAAACAAAAGTAATGTTCAAAAGTCCCCAAAAAGATCATAAAGATAGGTGAGATTCTAGAAGAGGTTGATGAATACATCTACCTAGGACAGGTAATAAAGCTAGAGAAAGACCATGACTGCGAAATAAAAGACGCATAACGATAGGTTGGAAAGCATTCGGTATGAATAGAGACATTTTGAAGAGCACCTTGACAATGTGCCTAAAGCGTAAAGTATACAACGGCTGCATAATACCAGCCATGACGTATGGCTACGAAACATGGAAATTAACCAAACGAGCTGAAAACCAACTCAGAATAGCACAGAGAGACATGGAAAGAGCAATGCTAGGGATAACTCTAAGAGATAGAAAAAGATCAACATGGATCAGAGAGAGGACTAGAGTGAAGAATATTATACCACTAATTAAGCAGCAAAAATGGAGATGGGCTGGCCACCTAGCAAAGAGAGATGACAATAGATGGGGGGTGGGGAAGTTTGCTGGTAAGACTTGGAAGAGGTTAGTACAAGATAGGTCGTCATGGAAGGAGATGGGAAAGGCCTTTGTCCAGCAGTGGACTTATAACGGCTGATATGTAATGATTACACCTGTGTAATCATTACATATACAGTAAATATAGTAAATAGTAAATATAATAAATGTTTCAATTATATTCGCGTGTCTGTGTCCAGTGGGTGGAAGACAAACGAATGATATTAAGGGTGTGTGTGTGGGGGGGGAGAAAAATGCTCAATAACTTCCTTCATTTGCCTTAGGTCTCAGGTGAAAGACTTGGTATATGATTGTATGGAACCGTAAATAATAATAATAAAAACAACACTTAATTTACCGTTACCTTAATTTAATATATGGAGCCTACGGCCGTAAAACCATAATGATTTAATGTTTTACGACCGTAGGCTCCATATAATAATAATAATAATTCTCGGGAACCTCAATACTCAATTCCCCCTGGACAAAAGCGTTTGATAACCTGTGTAATCATTACATATACAGTAAATATAGTAAATAGTAAATATAGTAAATAGTAAATATAGCAAATAGTAAATATTGTAAATAGTACATATAATAAATAGTAAAATATAAGGCATGTTAAAGAAGAGGAGTATTAACGTGAGGTAAATATTTAAAGAAAATGCAACTTGTCAATAAAGTTATTCATATAACACAGGGCATGATCTGAAGTTACGAAATGTATCTATTTACCGAGTTCATATAAGTATGAAAGTCTCGAAATGAAAAGGTTTTTATTTTGTATTCAAAACTTGCTAATGTTTGAATGTTCAATTTCAGCTTGAAATTAACTTCAGTATCCAAGCCATCTGGTCAAGTTGAACTTATACCAGGTCATGGTCTAAAATGGAAAGTGGCGCTAAATTATCTCAAAATAAATGGAAACTGGAAATACTCAAAAAAACTATTGTTGTAAGTATTAAATTAAACATTTCTTCGAAATATTTTCGAGATGTTTAGCGTATCATCTAACTATATAAATACCATTGTCACTTTTTTGTGCAAATGTCTGTTTGTCTGTCACGCTATTGCAAACCGATATATAACATTAAGAAACACTACCGCGACTTGATCGCATGACGTAGTCCTTAATAGACAGATGACATACACATCTGCTACCGCTATAGAAATGAATTGAATTAGGATTCCAAGCCCGAATTATTGTCAGTCAGGCAGCTGGGTAGGGAGAAGCGGATAACAAAGCAGCGAAAGTCGCTAGACAGACGGCCTAATTAAAAAAATAACACAAAAATCTGTCACCGGAAATTGTAGATTATTTTGACCAGCAAATTAGTGCTGTAATGAAACCAATTGGACATGCTAGAGGGACCTTCAGTGAGAAAGAATATATTGGGTAGACATTCCATATCAGTTGCAAACAGTTTTTAGCGTCATTTTTCATAATGGCGGATTTACGTTTCGAATTCGTCCAATGCAGCCAATGAACAATTGTTGACCTTGTTCACATAATTTACTTCCGTCTTGCATTCAGATTTCAGGACGGTTAGAAACATCCAATAAATTGGCTCTCAAACTGAGACCCATGCACTGTGCATGCGGGAAAAGAATCATGCTAAACATCACATGGAGGAATTACAAAACAGCACACTATATCAGAGAAAAAACAATATATCAGAGGGTCAAAGATATCCTAAAAGTCATTGACAGACTTAAATGGCAACGAACAGGCAGAGCTATCAAGAAACTTCTAGACATCGCGACTCGCATGGATCGCCATGGGAGCATGGGCAAAAAGTAAGATGACGTGATGATCGCTCAAAAGGGGAAAAGTGGCAGATTATGGGGAGGCATGTGTACAACAATGGACTTTAAATGGCTATTGCGGCTGCGGCTGCTGCTGCTGCTGCTGCTGCTGCTGCTGCTGCTGCTGGTGGTGGTCGTGGTCGTGGTCTTGATGAGGATGATGATGATGATGAAAAATATGAAAGCGACGTTGATAGCTTTGACATGCGTTTTATTCCTTCCCATACAATTCCCCACCCTGTGTTTAGTGGGGGGAGGGTCAGTTTACAATGTAAGTTTATGTTGAATTTGGGCCCCTAGTTCTTATTAAACATTCACGCTTGATTTTTGAAAATTCGGACCTTTTAATGATCACTGCCCAAGAAAAGACGAGAGATGTAAATTATTCATTGATCACCCCTTTTTCCATTTTTTTAATTGATCACCCCCACGTTGCCAAAGACGTTAGTCACATGACGGTTTCTATTGAGTGACTTACCAGGCCTGTTATATTTTCTTTTTCTTTGTAGTTTTAAACTTCGACATTCTGGCTCTATGTACGTTAGTTTGTCAGATACCCGAGCCGAAGTCACCATTGCACCAAGTAAGTACATCTTTGTCATTACGTTCAGCAATTCTCACTGAGAAAAATGAATTCATGAATTCAAAGAATTCCTACTCTCTTGGTTTAATTTGGTGATATTAATCTTTACTTGGTTATATTGAGTGGTACTGATCTTTACTAGGGAACTTTTGAAATATGAATTTATCTAAAAGTCTTATTATTACCTATATCATCAATAATTCATTTGTTAGACTTATTAAATCATAACAGTAATAGTAGCCTTGGCATGGTTGAAAACAAAAAACAGAGTTTTAAAGAAATAGGGAGGGAAAGGGGTGGTCGGCAAGACACGATTCATACGTGTACAGTATAACGAGTACGTTCCACACATGATGAATTTGAACTTCGAGAATGTGAAGTGGTCCTTTTTATAGTTATATTATGTTTTTGGCATAATCATGAGATAAAGTGGGTCGTTTATTATATTTCAGTAGGACCTGATGCTATTGCATAAAATTAAACTAGGCTAAGATTAAACAAGTTTGAAGACCCCGATCTAGGGTAGACGACCCTGTCACACCGTCTAGTGTAGACAAATCCTTCGCACTGTGTAGGATGACAACTCCTTGATTACTGAAATTATTTCTGAAAAGGTTACTTAGTAAAAACAATTAGTGGAAATATTTGTTTACGTAAGAAGACAGCCCTATGTTAATCCTATTAACTCTCTTTTTATATAATGGGAAAAGATAATCTTTATATCAGTCCGGGGGCCAGCAGGGCCTACCGTGCCCCCCACCCATCATGATTCTACATTTAGGGAACCAAACTGTTCCTTAGGATGTCCTCTTTCAGAAAAAGAAATACCTCATTTGTATAAAACAAAATGGCCGCCAGCACACACCAAATTGCAGACTAATTTAGTAGATGTTGTTATTTAAAAAGCTTAAGAGACCCAAGAAGAACTTCCTGTTATCATCTATAGGATAAATTAGATTGGTCAGAAATTCTAACTGGTCAGAAAATCTTATTGGCCAGGAAGTCTGATTGGTCAGAAAGTCTGATTGATCAGAATATCTGATTGTTGAGAATATTTTATTGGCCAGAAAGTCTGATAGGTCAGAAAATGTAATTGGCCAGAAAGTCTGATTGATCAGAAAGTCTGATTGGTCAGAAAGTCTCATTGGTCAGAAAATATGATTTATCAGAAGATCTGATTGATCAGAAAGTTTATTGGCTAGAAAGTCTCATTGGTCAGAAAGTTTTATTGGCCAGAAAGTCTGATTGGCCGGAAAGTCTGATTGGTCAGAAAGTCTGATTCAGAAAATGTTATTGGCCAGAAATTTTGATTGGTCAAACAGTCTGATTGGTCAGAAAGTTTTATTGGCCAGAAAATCTGATTGGCCAGAAAATCTGATTGGTCAGAAAGTCTGATTTGTCTGAAAGTCTGATTGATCAGAAGGGCGGATTGATCAAAATATTTTATTGGCCAGAAAGTTTTATTGATCAGAAAATTAGACATTTGGGATGGTCAGTAAGTAACAAGTTAAGTAATTATTAATCTTCAAAACGTATTCAAAACAATGATAGGTAACTGTTTTTACACTGTGATTGCCACATAAATAATAAAAAAACATTGTATATTTATTTGCAGGTATGGCAAGTAATGGAGGCCTGAATATAAGAGCCACTGGTTGTTCCTGTACGACAGACCTTAATATTCACGTCAGCAGCTGGATTCTCAAATTAATATTGCGTTTTTTCAAGAAAAAAATGACGCGAAAAGTACAGGATACGGTAAATTCTATTTTCGTTTCATTTCTTATGTTACCTTAGGGCAGAGGTGGCCAAACTTTTTAGACCATCGACCCCTTCATGGAATCCTTGATCCCTCATCGACCCCCAGGCAGAGTTGCCAGAAGAAACTTATCAAACATACCAATACCGGAGCCTAATACTGTACCAAATCCATTATATATAATTATATATCAACCGATATGATAATCAAGATAAAATAAATAGGCAATAAATAATTTGCGAAAACCACCACACTTGCTGCATATGTAATAAGTTTCAAAATAATGGGCTATCGATTGAAGACACCACGTTTCTATTATTATTAGCTTCCGAGTTATTAAGCTCCAGAATATGAACTTAAAAAGTGTAATTTGAACAGAATCCATTCGCTTTTAATTCGGTACCCCTTGGCCATTACCTAAGGTTACTTCAAATGAAGCCAATTTTGATTTGAGGATGAAAATCCATTTGTTATAGACAATAGAATTTCTCAGATGAAGTTGATTAATATATCACAATTAGATCCTGCAGTGAATATATAGGGAATTATATTTTAATAATTTTAACTTTTATAATAATGATTTATTTTGTATACTATAAAGCTTTTATGAAATTCTTTCTTTTAATCCAGTGCAAGGTCGTTGGGGCACCAATTACTATTTCATCATGGGTGAGATAGCCTGACGAAGCCCATCCCTCCTCAGGCTGGTTTGGAATCAGAGTTGTCGTGTCTCCTAGATTGGTTGCCCAGTCTGCCCTACAATTTACCCATAGCTTGGGGGAAAAGGGTTGGATTCATGACTTTCTTGAGGGAATTAATGCGAAGTGAGCAAAAACTATCTCAACCAGAGTTTGAACTCAATTCAACAATTCCATCCCCCATACCATTAACCAGTCGGTCTCTCCTCACAGCCATAAATCCAAACTTGACAGCTATTAAAATCTTTGTCATCGCTGAATAGATCTGGCTTTAGCGTAGCACTTGGACGTCTCTTTATATGTAGAAAGTTCTTTTCTAACAACCTGCGGCCATGTCGGCTGGGGCCTAGAATACACCGCTTGCATACCCTGCAGAGGGGTAAGATCCTCCCCAAACAGGGACTCTATTTAAAAACAAATAATCTTTCACCAAAGTCGCAAGACTCTATTTAAAACAAAAAGAACTTTCACCAAAGTCGCAAGACTTTATTTATAAAAAAATCCCAAAACCTACGACTTTCGGAAGTTTAAACTGATTTCGGGATTAAATAGCCCATCTAGAGTTGATATGCCGCTAAACAAATCAATCAATCAATCTAACAACTTGTCTGCAAAGAACCTGCATTTCTAAGGCATTTGTGTTTTAGTTACCGTATATACTCCTGTATATGTCAATCTCGTGTATAGGTCGACCATTGATTTATGGTCACGAAATCATTAATTTATGCTATGCTTTGTGTATAGGTCAATCCCAGTTTTTGAAGAATAATTACCGCATGTAGGTCAGCACCCAACCTATATGTCCACCTAACCTAGCTTAACCCAACATTAAGGATGCTGTGCTACATATTAACAATGTAATGGAACATAATAGCCTGTGTTATTAATTTCTGTATACACATTATATAAGAAGAGACACAATTTTAAATTCCTGAGCATATTTGTTGAAGGCGTTGAACATCTTTTCATTAATAATTAGTATATATTTTATATGTTCATTATTTGCTGGCTGTAACCATTAAATCAATTTCATTTTTAAAGCCAAGGGTTACTACTAATCCTTACCATTAGGTATGATTTACAAAAGTATTACTCATGTATAGGTCGATCCCCAATTATTTGGTCTGAGAGTTTGGTCTTTAAAACTCGACCTATACACGAGTATATATGGTATTATTTTAAGTCAGTTACTTTCTAATGATTCTTATATTTTCTTCAACAGATTTGTAGAAGTGCTATATCCGCCATAAACGATAAAGTCGCCCCAAAACTTACCCAGTATCCATGTAAGTAGAAAATCATTTGTATTCACTCACGATGTAGACACAGCTTACTACCCATTAAAAATTACTGGGATATTTATGTTTTGTATGGATAAATTATGGATTGCTGCAACACACTTTTCTGATATCCACATTCTTCCATTTGGCTTTGTTCAGTACTACGTACTGGATGTAAATAAAAGTGATGACAGGCAAACGAGTAACGCTGTTATCAGTAGCAGCCATTGCACTTTCGCCTGCTACTTGCTTGGCCAGTTGCTAAAATGTTCAGTATTCAAACAGCGTAAAGTTGGCCTGATAGATAGACCATTTGCCTGGCAACTTCTAGATCGGACTTTGGAATAGAGACAGGGTCTCGTTAATTTTATATACCTGTCTGCTTTAGCGTGACATAAACCAACAAGAAGTGACCACAGCTTTTACATAATAGGATAACCAAGTCATAAAAATAAACACTTAAATGAAAACATTAAACTAAAACCTCTCTCTCTCTCTATCTCTCTCTCTCTCGCTCTCTCTCTCTCTCTTATATATAAAGCAAGCGATGCCAGTACAAGCAGTTCCTCTTTTGCTGGATACCATGGGCCTTCAAAATCATTATAAAATATAGTTCACCTATTGCATTTCTACTGACATTATAAAATAACAATGATATATGTGTACATACATGATTTGCATAAATAATAATTCAGCCAGGGGGTTTGTTTTTCACCAATTAAGTGCTAGTGCATTTCTATTTATTGCAAATTTTCCTTTTTCATGAAATCTAACTAAATGTTGGAGGGAGCACTTCAATGAGCCAAGAGCCCTGTGCCACCAAATCTCTAGCTATCGCTTGCTACGCCACTGTGAGTCAACATTAAGTACATTGTTATTGTCTTTCGATGGCCAGAGAATTCACAGTAAAAGCTGATATACTTCTTGCAGCAATACATTTGAATAGCAAAATTCCAAATGTAAAGCTATAAAATTGATATATGACTCTCATCGTTCTGCAAACTTCGAAGCATATTTGAATGATTTTGATGTCCTTGTCTAAAGACATCTTCTGTAAACTTCTTCTCTCGTTTGTACAGATCTTTTGAAATTGGTCAATGTTTCCAAAGCTTTTGAAAGTATATCTATATGATACTAAAATTGTCATTCTATTTCTCAGTTCATGACCTTTAATAAGTTTAAACAGTGCATTGTAGCTATATATCTTTAATTAAGGTACCCCTAATATGCCCTAACTTAAAGAATGCGTAAACAATTCGGGTTATTTGCAGTTTGGGGTCTACGTTTGAACTACCCCCTATAATGAACCGATTTTATTAGGGGGGGGGGGTAACTATCAAATACTAATTATCGAATGGTCTCCGTTATTTATTCATTTGTTATTTGCAAATGCGTAAAAAGATACGGGTGCAATCGGGCCTTCAAATTTAATGTTCATTTTAGTTACATCAGATTGCATTACTTTACTCTCAAAAGGTGACCATGTGGGTCACAGGGTTGTGATGTTTATTATAAACTGACACAGGGTTCTATTTTCGTTATATCAACGGATGATTTTACATTAAAGTTGTTTGTATTTTATGTGATCGTGAGTTAGTGCAACTAAGATATCGCATATAACATGAATTTTAAAATATTCAACGTCAAATAGAACATTCCCAGAAGCTTATAATCGAGCCGTTCTATATAATATTTTTCTCAGTCTAATTTCCCGAGGTTCTTGGTCCTTGGTCTCGTAACTCAGTTTTCCGTCCCCTGTACCGTGTCGTTGGGGTACCCATTACGTGTGTCTTGGCAAGATAGCCGGACGGAGCCCATCCCTCTCCAAGCTTCCTCATTCTACTCTTAGCAGAGGGACATTGAGTACCATTATAATTCTTTGGTATAACTCGGCCATGGATTGAAACCACGACCTATTGAACCGGAGGCGAGCACTCTACTGCCGAAGGAAAGCATAGAAATGACCAGAACATTTTGAGATTTTACAATTTTTGTTTAGTCCATCCTTTTCAAGGGAGCTGCTGATTTTTTTATCGGCAGTTTTGCTAGAAGTTGCAATGTTTCAGGGAAATGGCACTTTTAAGCGGGCAGCTCACTTTGTGATAAAGATTGATTGATCACTTTACATCGTTCGATATAAAACAGGTCTAGTTAGTCAATCAATAGAAACCGTCACGTGACCAACGTCTTTTGGTAGCATGTCGTGTTGGGGATGATCGATTAAAACAGTGGAGAAAGGATGATAAAGTTTCGCCTTTTGTTGTATCACTAAAATGTCCGAATTTTCAGAAAACAAGCGTGAACGCTGCAGGACACAAACTAAGGGACCAATTTAGCATAAAATGACATTATATGACGCACTCACCCCCTAAATAAATTATTTTGGTCGGTTGGGGGGAATCTTTGTAGATATAATAAGGTGTAAACGTTTAAATTTTCAGCCATCTAGCTCGTTTGGTGCGGTCTGAGCGCGCGACACATACATAACCAGCCAGCCAGAATCACTTAAAAACTGAAGAAACCTATTCTGACTATGTTTTGGGTGATGGTTTCTAACTACCTTGAAGGTACAAGTGTGAATTTAAAAGGCGTGAATATAGCGTCTTTTTGAAAACTTTATAGTCCGGTGGCCAGCAGGGGCTACCGTGCACAACCCTTGAATCAGGGGGGGTGCACGGTAGCCCATGCTGGCCCCTGGACTATTAAACTTAATATTTCTCACCTTTCATCGTGAAGCTTTTATTGCACACTAGACAACCCAGTGACCCATTAGTGCAATCTGACGTGACAAGAAGGAACACGGATTTCTTACGCATTTGGAAAATACATTAATAAATAAATGGATAACGGAGTCTACTATATAATGGGGATTTAATAGTTATTTCCATTGAAAAATCGGTCATGCTAAAATAGATATGGACAGGCAGGATGACAGACTCCCACACTATTATTATTAAATTGCAAATTACCAGGTCTTTTGTTGCATTCCTTAAGTTAGCGCATTTTAGGGTTACCTTAATCCAATACCTCTGACCACAATGCAACGTTTCGGCTATTTAGAGGTCACAAACAGAAAAAACAAAATCAGACGTTTAGTATTATATAGATCTTAAGAAAGAACACATTTTTCTGAAAATGCTTTTTACTTACGAAGCACATGTTTAAAGACTATTTGAAATTTTCTGTCCAAATACATCTTAAATTCTGACTAACCATTTTTCTCCCCCAGTGACTCGTACGTTGGGCGGTGATTATGTTCTCGACTATGGCATGGAATCGAACCCTGTTATTAGCGGTAACTACATGCAAACCAACCACAAGGTGAGTATTGTCAAAGTACAGTCAAAGTCGGAGGCTGTAGTCGACTTTGTTTTTTGAAATCATGACCAAGTGATCGATAGGCTGCTCTCTTACCGACGGACCAAACCTGATAAATATTACATATCTACGATAATGTATGTTGTAATTGTTTTATTTATTATATATACAATACAAAAGTTGATGTATTCATCTTCCGTTGGAATAGAAGTAAGAGTGGAGTTTGATCCTGCAGTAGCCAGGCTTGTTTTCCTATGAAGTCTTTTTATGCTGATTTTTACTCGTTATCATATCTTGTCTCGCCACTGGTGTATGTATAGGATAGCTGTATCATTTGCTTGCTTCAGGTCTTCGTCAGAGCATGTGGGCCCCGGTGAAAAGCCTCAGAGGATGTAGTTCATGGTATGGGGTGCCTCGCCACAGGGACACTCAGCACTGGTGACATATCCCCAATTCTTGAGCTAGTCTCTTGTTCTTCCCACTTTGGAACTTGTCCTATTTAGCGTGATTCAGTCCTTTCTACTAATAAGAATTCATGTAATCATCAAAGTGTTCGTTACAAGAGTTGGAACGATCTGCACTTATTTATAACTTATGATGAAATACCTATATCTACATTATTGTGAATTGGCGTCTATAAATCATTTGATTTCTTGCATGACAATATGCCTAAGACATATGTCTTCGTTATTAGCTGAGCGTGTATTACGGTGTATCAAAAGTATTTCCATTTTTACAGACTTTTACTCCAAAGCTTATTTCATGTACACATCTAAAGACTATCTATCACTTCACTATATTATTGATATAAATCTTCGAGTGCTGGTGGTCGGTCTCTCCTCTACCTTGCATATTAAAGCATAATAACCGATAACTTATGTCGTCCACTTCTGGGCTTTATTTCAAAGGACAAGTCACCACCCTTAAAACGCTTAAACCAGTTTTCGGCAGTACGGTCAGATTGTTTCATTTACTTCCCGAATTCTGCGAGCAGCTTCGGTGGTTTGGGTCAAAGTTTAAAATAATACCTCAAAATTGCCAGAATCTAAATCCACCATTATAACATCTGAAACAAAAGTACAGCTGATTAGATATAAATAATGATATGATACATATAATAATAATATTAATAAATATAGTGGAATCATAGATAGTCTTTAGATGTGTACATGAAATAAACTTTGGAGTAAAGGTCTGTAAAAACCGAAAATACTTTTGATATACTCTAATATTTGTCATTCTTCTGAAAAAGGAGAGTATCTCCTTGTGAATCAATCTTTGAAGCCTTTCAAATTATTTTTGTTCTTAAATGATTTTAGTATAATATTTATGTGTCTATTATTTCAGGCAATGATATATTATAAGAACGACAAAAGGAATATTCCGTTTACCCCAAATAGTTGGCCAAGCATCTCTGAGAACAAGAAAATGATCTATTTCATCATTTCGAATTATGTGTTTGACACATGGCTTTTTGCTGCTCATCAAAATAATGTTCTGAAAAAGAAATTGACCGACGAAAATGTAAGTGATTAATCTTTTCAGCCTCAGAAAAACCATTATCATAAGACCAAGTGTTAATAGTCTGAATAATAATGTTTATTATTTGTTTTATATAAAAGTGATATATTGTAATCTTTCAAATATGCAAAGCGGCAAGGCTGTTGTAATACACATTTTAACATTTTTTCAGATCCGATCAGGAGGCCGAGGACTGCTCCAAATCACGTGCCCTGGCTCCATTTGCATCGGCACTGTTATACCACAGGTAGATAGGTTTTTATTTTCTAACAGGTTTTTGATTTCACTTCGCCCAAGTGGCCCTTTGTCCAACCACCTTGAAAGCAATATCTCCTTACTGATCCTACTGTCGATTATTATTATTTTGGAACCTAAGAAATATGCGTGTATCAGATTGCAATGGAGACAGTTTGCACACGGCTTTTTTATCCTCTCGTTACAACAATGCGTAAATAAGACTAGACACGGTAAGATAATTGGCAAGAAAAGGTGAACTGAAGACGATTAACGCATTAACTGCGGATGACGGAAATTTCCGTCATTGCAGTTCTATTGCTAACTCAAAAAGATTTCTGTTTCATTGTGATTGATGGCAACTCAGTTCTATCTGTGCGTCAGGGCTTTTATCTAGCAATGGACTATCCTGAAATGGACAAAAGCTTTTATCTTGGAATGGATAACTATTACTCTTGCCACTCGGTTAATAGGTTAATTTCTTCCTGATCAGCATCCATGCGATATTAATATCAGTGGATATGACAACATGACTCAGCTCGGTGATTTCAGGAATCAAGTAACTCAATACTTAATGTTTTCTGGACAGTAAATTCGGTTGATTCGCAGAATACGCGCGTAAAATGGAGATAGCTCCTGTTTTTAAAATGAATGATTATCTCACCCTTGAAAGAAAACAGATTGTAATAGCTTTGTATAAATCTAATTGTTATATTGTTTTTATTTGAGCGCCGTTTTTAACATCGAGTAAGCAAGTGTGTGAAAAGTTAAATGTTTGTATGGAAATAGAGTTGTTTTTGTTTATTTTATTTGTGCTCCGAGTCCACTTGATGTTAAAAATGGAGCACAAATAGAATAAATAAATCGTATGTTTGTGTGCATGAATATGTGTGTGAATTGGGTGTTAGAATATTTTCCCAGTTGTATATTTTAGTATCAGGGAAGTGTCGACTTTCATAGTACTTTTTAATCAATATTTGATTTATAAGTTATTTTTCATGTGTCTTTATAGCTTGCAACACAATTCCCGCAAAGCACGGTTCAAGTTTCCATTTCTACTTCTGATCGTCCACGGATGAATTTACTGACAAACAGAATCCAACTGAGCATTCCCACACTTTTAAAATTCGAAGTGCTCCTGCCCAATGCGTCACTAGCCAATGCCTTTAGTGTTCAGTTGGTAAGTCTGCCTATCCAATGTGCATATATGCAAATCAGAAATTCAGTCTAATAATAAACTGGTCTGTCTGTCACACCGTCTTGGGTAGACAACTCTAGTAACTCTACAAAAAAAATGTTTCTGTTCAAATCCCGAATCGATTTAATTGAACTTTCGGTATTTACTCTTAGATTAAAGAATTTATTTACGTAAAGGTTACTTTGTAAAAGAAAATAAGTGAAAATATATTTTTTACATATTCCCTCTTATTTACCTTTACTTACGCAATGCCCGTTCCAAAGGTGTCTTTATGGTGTGTGGAGCAGCCTGTCATAATATTGTGCGCCATTTTTAACATCGATTGAGCGAGTGTGTAGAAATTTACAAATTGTTATTACCTCCCTTGATACTCGGAGAATCACGTGATTTTTAAAAGTAACTATAATCTTTTAGTTAAATGAGTTTTATGGAGGTTTGCCGGCGTCCAGAGGTTTTGCAGAGGAAAGAATTCCGACCTATTGTTGAGTATCGGAGCTTCTGTGAGGAGGAGGTGGGCGCCAGCTTAGAGCGTGAAATTTCTCCATAATAAAGGTTTTTAAAAAGTGAAAAAAATGACTACGGTCATGACAAAGGAACGAACAGCAACAAATGAAAAATGAAAGAGACATCCTTTAGAAATAAACGAACATTTCTTTATTCAAACAAACGAAATTTACTGGTTTTTATGTTTATCTGTATGCGCGTATATGCGTAAATGTAAAAGTCCATATTGTCCATGTATTTTGTTTTCGTGTAGGTTTGCAACAATGAAAGTAAACTGTTTTTGAACCTAACAGTCCATAATGCTGGTAATGTGTGTGTGTGAAATTAAGGTGAATGACTTACATTTTATGGGTTTTATATTCTCGCGCGTATCTGGACGGGCCAAAATCATGAAGGACGGGTGCACTGGTCAATACGGCAGACCGAGAGAAAGAGACTGATTCAAAGTTAGCGTCCGTCACGTGATGACTTGCTGGCCCCTGTTTGGCTGCCACACGGGTGGACGCCGGGGACTAGCTACCGTGTGTGGAGAGTTCCATTTGGATCCCCACAGTTGGACTGCCTAGTCACACACGCACACTACATACACATTGTACACGCAGATACACACACAAACAGAGAGAGAGAGGGGGGAAAGAGAGAGAGAGAGTATTCTTTATTTGAAAAAGAATTCCTATTACCTCTTTCCCTGTCATGCAGGTAATTTTAAAGCTTTTCATTGAAATGAAAAGGCAGTCAGAATTATTCATTTTTCTAATACTCAAAACTTGTAAAAATAGTTAAAACAAATTATAATTAATAATTTAGAATCAATAGATTGTATATGATTCACGGTAAATTCATCGCAGTAAATTCAACCCGAGTTGTGGTAAATACATCGCCGTTAATCTTATGACTTGGTAAATTCATTGCCTGATAATTACAGAGGAGGTGCGGGGTGACCGAGCGGATAACGGCTCAAAGAATGGTCTAGGCAAGCCGGGTTCAAACTCCAGCTCTGACAGTTTGTGTTCACTTCGCACTAAAGCTCTTGGGTAAGGCATGGATTCATCTTTCCATCTAGCTATGGGTAAAATAGCACAAGGCGAAGTGAGTGAAGACACTTCGGGTGCCTGTTGCCTATAAGACTATTTTACATATTGCAAACAAGCCAAGTAAGTAGTAATATGATATGTGGAGCACACGCGAAAATAGCTGAAGCCGTGGCCAGCGTAAGGGCACTGCTTACTTTACTAAGGTAATTGCATCGCGAACCGATACATCGTCGGTAAATACTAGTACAGCATACTTTTCCGTTAGTACTTTTTCATCAGTAAATAATAGTACTGCGTACTTTTCCCTAACCCAAACCCTACGCTAAAACCTAACCATAACCCCGCAGGAGTTATACTGTATAAATGTATAAATAGTGTATAAAAAAGCCTGGCTGCTGCAAGGTCAAACTCCACTACTACGTCTATTCCGGCTGAAGATGATTACTGCAACTTTTGTATTGTATAACGAATACATGTTTAGCTCAGTTGGTAAGATAGCCGCGTCCCAATCACATGATCTTGATTTAAAATCACGGTAGGGAAATATCAGTTTTATATATAGGTTTGGTTTAACGTCACGTGATAGGCAAACAGTGAAAGGTTTAATACCCTGAATTAGGTGAGGATTGTTCTTGTTACGGGGGTTGGGTGATAACGTCAACTCCAATGGACAGGAATTTGACAATCAAGTTTGGCGATGTATTCCATCGTGATAGAATTACCTTGCGATAAATTTAGCACGCGGTGAATTTACCGTGCAATATTTCTAGAGCAAATCTACCTTGCAAAACTAAAGAAACTTTACCATTGCTTGTCTTTTGTAGACATTTTTAGCTGGAGCGAATGCCCGACTCATTGATAATAATGTTTTCTTCAATGTCAGCAACCTGAGGTAAGTGTAATTGTTTGTTTCTTTTGCGGCAGCTGTAATAATATGTGCGAGAATAGGAAACCTTTCTAATTAGTGAAACGTTAATATTTTTGGTACCTGAAACTTTCCTGGATTCCGTTTAGTTTACATCTCGGGTTTCGTAGAAAAAAAATTGCTGACGTCATGACCCGACTTCTACTCGTTGTTTTGGGGGGGTGCTTTTTCGACTGAAAATGTTCACAGTTTGTAAGTATGGGACTTCCAGTTTATGCCGAATAAAAAACTTTGATAACCTTTAGTCATTTTATCGATTTTCCATCCGTTTTTCACTCCGGAAGTGCTCTAGTAGACGAACATTGAACGCCAATGAACCGTTGACAACAAAGCGATAAATCAATAAAAATACCCGAATCTAATAACCATGTAAAATTTGTTGTAATAATTTTTGTTATGATTAAGAAGAAAGATTTTAGAAGATTTTCAACTTAAAATTATGTGCTAAAAAATAATGAACTCTAATGTAAGTGTGGTTGAAAACTCATGTTTACTCTTTTTTTAAAAAGCTGTGTAAACGTGATAGTTCAATTTAGAAAAAATCAGCCTTTGACTTTTTAAGAAAAGATGTATTTATATCTTGAAATCGTACAAAAAAATATTAGAAACTAGAACAGTTAATAATAGTAATAATAATAATATTTTTTATAATTAAATGAATAAATTAGAATGAAACAAACCTTACATTTTATATCCTTAACGTTACTTTTGAATTTAAAAAGTGAACAATGAAATTATTTAATGGACACACTTTTATAAATGTGCATGTGTAAATTTCTTTTATAAACTTATTTAATTTTAATAAAACCTTGTAATACACGGTTTCTTCAAATACACGTATCCTTCAAATCTTCAAATTTCTATAACACATTGATTCTCCAAATCTTTTATTTATTCAAATAAATTATTATTTTTACTACACAGATTGATATGGATAAATATATATAAATAATTCCTATGCTGAAAGAAAGCCGAAAAGACAAAGTTTTCATGAAAGCAAAAGAGATTTATGATCTCGCGTAGCAAATTTAGCCAAAGCTTTAAAATGCGGAAAACGGAATGAATCCCTGTACCGAAAATTTCCAAACTTATTCATATATCTATTTAAAGCAGATAAGAACAAAACAATAATTAAAGGAAATTTAAATACTTTCATTGGTCACTTTTTAAATTCAAAAGTAACGTTAATAGAGATAAATTTTAAAAAAGGAATAAGATTTGTTTCATTCTAATTGATTCATTTAATTATAAAATAATCATTTCTTAAAAGAAAGAAATATCTTTTCTTAAAAGAAATAAAATTATTATTATCATTTTTATAATTATTATTAACGGCTCCCGTTTCTAATATTGTGTGTGTGTTTTCAATATAAATCTTTTCTTAAAATAACAAAGGATGAATTTCTCGAATTTGAACTATCACGTTTACACCGCTTTTTAAAAAGTTTTCAACCAAATTACCTCAAAGTTCATATTGTTTAACAAATAATTTTCAATTGATAATTTTCCACAATCTTTGTTATTATTAATAACACAGAGATTATTACAATAAAATCTTACAGGGTTACTAGATTCGGGAATTTTTATCGATGTATCATTGGCGTTCAATGCTCGTTTGGTAGAGCACTAGAGGGAAACAACGAATGAAAAATCGATAAAATGACTAAAAGTTATAAACAGTTTTTATTCGGCATGAACTGGCTGTCCTATACTTACAAGCCGTGCAACACTTCAGTCTAAATAACAAAAGAAAATGATGATAAAAGAAACAAGCAAAATTATCCCTATTGAAAATTACTACTAGGATTTTTTCAAATGGAGCCGGAAGTCGGGTCATCGCATCAGACTATGCCACTCTATTAATAATCAGTTTTGACATATATTCTTGTTTACTTTGTATTTAACTATTGCTTTCTTGTTAATCTCCCAATTTTGATATAAAATTGTATACTATAGATTTGGTACGTTTTTTGAAAGTTTGGTACATTTTAGGCTAAGGTATTGGTATGTTTGATATCTTTCTTTTGGCAGCCCTGCCTGGTATCGACTAGAGAATAAGGATTCCATGAAGGGGTCGATGGTCTAAAAGGTTTAGCGACCTCTACCCTAGTGGATTATGACCGAAATATATTGGAAACAAGTACAGTTAACAACATCAAGAACAGTACAAGAACCAACCAAGAAAATAACTCTAAACAAAATTGCAGAGGCGAGCTATAAACACAAATATGTGCATAATTTATTCGCTAAAAATTTTCATGTGGTAAATTCATGTATTTTGTAGCTATTTAATCAATTGGTAGACATAGGGGAAAAGTGATTACAAGAAAAACGGGAAATAGCTAATGAGTCGAAAGAGAAGCATAGAAGCAGATATCAAGTCCTTTCTTTCTCTAAGTATGAATAAGTTTTTTTTTCTTTTCCTTTCAGTTTTAATTTCGGCAGCATCTCAGGCGTTTACGCTGTAAAATACGATGTAAGTAGTTTCTTTCTTGCCCTGGAAAATATATTGGCAACTATGTCATATCTAAACATATAAAGTTGTTGTGTATGTCTGGCTATCTGTGTGTTTGTATTCTTATAACACGAGAACCCGGCCTACCGTCCCACCACCTATGATCCTACATTTAGGGTACCAAACTGTCCCTAAGGATGTCCTCTTTCAGAAAAAAGATGTTCCCAAAAAAGTAATCTATAGGTATTTTACAAGGAAATTTCAAGTATACTTTAGGCCATAGTCTATGTATTATGGATTTAATTCATGAAGGATATATAT
>VCCN01000987.1:54981-70068 GCA_006491835.1 Architeuthis dux
GGGGCGGTGCACGGTAGCCCCTGCTGGCCCCCGGACTAATTTTGTTATTCTACAAAGCGGTGTTAAAGTTTTTCTTTTTATCCTTTCCAAGAAAAACGAGACTTGATTTTTATGCCATTAAAACAAAGCCTTTCATTTATTTCCTTATGTTTGACATGTTTTTTTGTCTTTTCTCTAGAACGCAATCATTTTGGGAACTGATTTCAAAATTGGACCAATTTAACCCAACCTGACTTTGAATCGACGATGATCCTCGATCCCTCATCGACTGCCAAAAGAAATGTATCAAACGTACCAATACCACAGTCTGAAACGTACCGAATCTCCTCGAAACGTACCAAATCCATCAACCGATACTATAATTATGATAAGTCAGTATATCACATTCATTGAAAACTTAATAAAAACATATTTAGAAAATACCATTTTAATTAAAGGCTTGCTTCCTTTACGTCTAGTATAACTAATTATATATAAATCAGAAAAGTGTATCAGCAAGTTGTATTTTAAGTATATTTATTTATTATATGTATGTCAGCTTTCGACCCCAAAAGTTCAATAGAGCCCCCACATTTATCGACCTCCAGGCATTTATCGACCCATTGGATAGTCCCATCGACCCCAGGGATCGATATTGACCACTTTGGCGACCCTGTTTTAAATTAATGCTGGTCAACTGGTATTAGGTTTTCTTCATGTACTTAAAAGAAAGAAATACATCTTTATTTCTTTTTTTCAGTAAGAAATGCACTATATGTCTCTTGTTAAACTTTTCTAGTTTTAATAAACTTTAAAGCCTACAACATTTCGAGTTGTCTCACTTAATAGACGTTGAATCTTACTTTTTTTGAACAACTTCTTTGTTTATATAAATTGTTTAAAAATTAATTTCTATGTGATTTAAAAGATGTTTCAAATTACTGCTGACCGATCGCTTCAACTGGTATTGAGTTTTCTCAATTTACTTTAAAGAGAAATACAGTTTTATCTTTTTTTAGTAAGAAATGCGCTATAGTACAGCTTAGAATTGTTCAAAATGTGATAAAAGTTTGAGAACTTGTATACTAGTAGGTTTCTTTATGCTCTTTCGAAAGCAACAATCCTCACCTAATTAAGGGAGTAAACCATCAGTGTTTTTCTATAACATCATGTTAAACCAATCCGATATATAAAATTAACATTTCCCTACCGTGATTTGAAATCACGACCAAGCAATCTGCATGCAGCTTTTTTTACCCACTTAGCCAAACTGACAAGTCTTGCAAGTCTACGAAAATCTATTACAAATACGCAAGGGCTTATTTCATTCTGATAAATAAATACAGTTATAAAATCAGCATTTCCCTATCGGGATTTGAAATCACGACCAAGTGATCGGTAGACGGCTATCTAACCGACTGAACCAAACTGACAACTCTTACACATCTACGAAAATTTATGTTAGAAATACGCAAGGGCTTATTTCATTCTAATAAATAAATAGATTTATACTAAAAAATATATACTTATAATTTTTCATTTATTATATATAAAATGCAAAAGCTGCAGTAATCATCTTCAGTCAGAATAGAAGTAGGACTGGAGTTTTACATGTTTTAAATTTAATTCGCTCCACACAAAAAATCACAAATACTTTGACTTAGATAATGTTTTTAACATCACAGGAGGTGTTGGATTTAACATTAAATGTTGTGCCACATTTGAAGGTATATTTATTTCCTTCTATTAAATGTACACATAGACCACAGTTAGGTTGATTACATTTAGTTATTATTTTCTCTGTTTCTGCCACGTTCACTGAAAAAGCAGAAACAGAGAAAAGAATAACTAAATGTAATCAACCTAAATGTGGTCTATGTGCACATTTAATAGAAGAAAATAAATATACTTTCAAATGTGGCACAACATTTAATGTTAAATCCAACATCTCCTGTGACGTTAAACAAATTATCTATGCTATCACCTACCGAGATTGTGATAAGGAATATATAGGTGAGACATCAATCCTTAGAAATAGGATTACTCTACATAGGCAACAAATCAGAGACCCTTTCACACGCATTCTTCAAATCAGCAAACACATAGACGGATGTTCTTCTCTGGAACCATACTTTTTTAGTTTTTCCGTTCTACAAAATGAACACGGACATTATTCTCCAAAGAAGAAGGGAATCATATTTTATTAGGATCCTTAAACCCGCTCTAAATCAACAATCTTCCATTTACACTACATAATTTTTTTAAAACACCGACCTGCCCTACTCCCTTTACAACCCAATATAAGTTCATCTCTCCCATTATAAACAAAATAACCGTTAACTCTCCTCAATTATTGAAAGAAATTTTTGTAAACTGTTGTTTAGAATTATTAGTCATAATCAATCATATTTCCTATATATATTTGTTATTATATGTATTCTTTTATTATATGTATTTTTTCCTTTCCTGTTTTGTGATAGTTTGGCCCCTTTAAGAGATTTTTATTCTTAATTCAGATATTTAATTCCTATATTCTTTAATATTTGTAATTGTTTAATTCCTTATTTCCGCTCTCTCCTAAAATTATAGATACTTTCCTAATAAACAAATGTAACTCAATCTCTTCTTAATAGCTCACACTTAATATAAAAATATACCCAAAGCATAAATATCCCCACCCCACCTCTCATAAACTACATTCAAATAGCAAGCACCTGGCAAAAACAATAATCCCCCCTGGGAGATCTACAATTTAAATTAGGATAAAGTGGTGACCGACCAAGGGAATGCATCCCTCAAACACAGATATCAAATTACAGTACATTATGATGATCCAACCAATGACACTGGGGCCTACCAGAACACACACTATAAATAAACCCAGTATAGCAAAAATGTTCAGTGCCTTTTGAAAAAGCACACGTTGAAACCGGTAAAGGCTAATAATAATTATTATTTTAATGTCAAAACACCCATGAGAAAAAATAAAAACATCTATGCCATAAACCAAAGTTTGGCTATTCCTTTTTTTCACAAACTTTAACAACCCTATTGCGGATTCTACCCAACTACTTTTCTATCTATCTTTACATATCTATATCCATCCGACAGAATATGATAATTATAAAGGCATCTATTAGTTGAGAACCTATATTTGAATGAGTGAATGAGTGGCCTAAATATTTAGGCCAGTCGTTCACAACGGCGCCAGGCAAGTATAGTTTATACTAATAAATGTCATATATATATTGAATTAGCTTGTTTGTTTTTTTTCTTTTTTAAATTTATATTTTTGTAATTCTTTCTTTCGTGTTGTCTGTTGGAAAAAATTTCCAGAAAATATGAAAACATCATTACAAAAATGTTTATCAGCGTTCATACAGTTTTTAAAAATTGAAAAGGCCAGTAAAACAAAAAAGTGTTTTAATACCTGCCCCGTCCAATTCAGTTTGTATGTAAGTAAGATTTAGTCCAGATATGTCACAGAAAGAATATTGATAACCAACCCCTCACAAATGTAAGTAAATAGTAGCCTTACGCTGGCTACGGCTTCAGCCAGCCCGGCCTGAGCTCTACATATCTCATTACTACCACCCGTTTGCGAGATGTGAATTAGACTTAGAAGCGACAAGCACCCGAAGTGGCGTCACTCACGCAGACATTCCCAAAGACATTAATGCAGAGTGGACTCAAACTGTCCCAGTCGGAGTTTGAACTTGACTCGCTGAGTTCATTCAATGTGCTGTTACCCACTCGGCCACCCTGCACCACCCACAAATGTTAATAATCATTAAAAACAACTATTCTTTCTTTTCTTTTCTTCGCAACTACAAACTGTCTGAAATTAACTACAATTTAGTAATTGCTACACCTGAGTTTCTACTTTTTTGTTATCATCCATCTCCTCATCCTCCTCTTTGGTTGAAGAAACTATGTTTACTTCTACTGATGATAGGTCAACATCTCCTTGAGGAGTAGACATGTAATCCCCTGTGACCGGTGAAGAGGAGCAAGCCTCAGAAGATTGAGAGGGCAGAAGAATGGTTGAGGGGTTGGTATCATTTTGCACGGCACTAGGATTTATTTTCTGCACTCTTGTGTGTCCAGCTTCATGGTTTTGTTGAGTTTTTCGGCCTATGCGAGGAGTACTCTTGCAAGATTCCAAAAGATCTTCATCATCAGTTTCACAGCCGAACGACTGCTCGCCAAGTTTTTGTGTCGGAAGTGGATCCCGTTTATAAAAGACTTCAGCCAAACTGGCTTCGGACTCGCTAATTGGTGGCCAGTCGGGTTGTTCAGCAATCTCTTGTTCGATAGTCACATATTCACAATGGGAACTTGGCATAAGGTTCTCCAAGAAACGTCTACATTTATGCCGGATATAGATATTATCGATGATGAATTTCTAAAAAAAAAGGTGGGGGGATTATTAATGCATAAAAGTCGTAAACGAGGTTTATTCAACTTAAAGAAACACTGTATAACATTTATGAAATAAAAGTTTTTCTTCTTAAAGTTAAAAAGCAATATGATACAATGATACATGATATATACCAGACTCTTTATGAGAGTAATATAGGTTAATGAGGGGCCCCAAACAAAAGTTAAATAAGGAAAAACCTGGTGAAATAAAAGGAATGGATTTTAATTTGTCATCTTGATGTTTCATCTCAGTTTGTATGCTCTCAGCATTAAGCAGACTTTAATAAAAATGTTTTATCACTTCCAGTAATTCCTTATATAAAGGAATACAAATGACATATCAGTGGATACTTTAAACCTTCGAATTTTTCAAAAGCTTAAAGTTGGGTCTTACTATGTTTTTATTAAAACCTATTACTTCTTTTTTCTTTAATTCCATCTTAAAAAACACTACATTCTTTTTTAGATCAATTTACCACCAGGTGTTCTGATCTAAAAAGAAATCAATTCTTCTTGCATGTCAATCTTCCTTTTACGATAACATAAAGTTAAAATGACACTTATTGTCTTCATATGAAATTGTTCCAAAGAAACATCTCCAAGACCATGACGACGCATAACGATAGAAAGCATTTGGTATGAATAGAAACATTCTGAAGAGCACCTTGCCAATGAACTTAAAGCGTAAAGTATACAACGGTTGCATAATACTAGCCATGACTTACGGATGCAAAACATGGAAATTAGCAAAATGAGCTGAAAACCTACCCAGAATAGCACAGAGAACCATCGAAAGAGCAATGATAGAGATAAAAAAAAGATCAGCATGGATCAGAGAGAGGACTAGAGTGAAAGATATTATACAAATAATTAAGCAGCACAAATGGAGATGGGCTGGTCATCTAGCAAGAAGAAATGACAATAGATGGGGGGAAAGACTAACCGACTGGTGCCCATGGGACAGTAAACGCAGTAGGAAAAGGCCAGACACAAGATGGAGAGACATGGAAGGAAATGGGAAAGGCATTTGTCCAGCAGTGGACTTATAACGGCTGATGATGATGATGATGATGATGATCATGATGATCATGATGATGATGATGATGATGATGATGATAAATGTATTTATTGCATAATGTTTTGAGGACGACATTCTTTATAAAGAAGTGTAATTCCAAAAGTTTACTCTGACTATCCATCTGGCCTTCTTAAATACCTACTTTTATACACAAATATATATATATATATATTTGTATAAGTTATTCATACATAAATTATCTTGTCTCTTTTCAATTCAATAATTTTAAGTAGTTTGTGATTAAAATTTTAGACTCCACAATAGTTCTTTTTTATTTAGATTTTTGACTAGATTAGGCGATAACCAAAGTAGTTTTTCTTTTTGCATCAGTCATATCTTTGAGTATCTCCACGTTTCTTTCTTTTCTGTTCTGCCCTTTTCTCTAGCTAGCTGCTGCCCCCCACCACCACGTACACTAGCTTGGAGTGGCGGCTGTCTGGAAGGTACCAAGTGAAAGAGGAGAACTTAGGGATATATAAAGCTGATGAAAATATCATTGTCCCATTTCCCCGTGACAGAACAGACAAACAAGCAAACCAATGTAATGAAATGCACTCTGGTTGTGTGTGTTCGTGTGTTCGCACATTTGGGGGAGATAATAATTGGTACGTGGCCAAAACGCTATATCATGTTCCCAGAGCTTGAAAATCGGTCAAACGGCCGACGAAGTCAGAACAAAGAAAATGCATTCGACCAACCAGAGTGGTTTAAGGGTGGCCGGGATTTCAAATCGGCCAGCAGTTTAGAATCAGTTAGAATCCGACACCCAGCAGCAACGGATCAAACCAGCTAGGGTGCTTGGCTAGGGAGTAAAGAGGAGAAAGAAGAAATCTGATTTTACTACTATCATCACGCTAGTTGGTCACCCATGGCAAAGCAACTAGGAACAGAGAGTCATTAGAATTTTAACCGAATTCAATGCCCCTTGCTGATCCATGAACCGGCCCAGAATTGAAGCTATAAACAGGAATAAAATGAATCCATATTTTCAATTGAAAATAATGAATGTTGTCGTCTTTCCATCCAACCACGTGGGAGAGCCTTTTCTCCGGTATGGACAAAATGTTTATTTCCCCCCACAGAATTCTCGCTCCCGCAAATGTAGAACCCAACGATGAGACGTCTCCCATCTTTCTGCAGAACATGTACAACCAGCATTATGCTACACCAACAAGGTGATGACTTTGATGAGTTGGGTTTTTATACAATAAGATTTGCGGAACTGCCTGTGATTTACATCTTAGTAGAGTGTAGAAAGATTACAAATCGGACTTCTGTCATTGCGGTCAAGATCTTTTGCTTTATTCAGATGTAAAATGGAGTGAGACTGGGCAGTCAAACAAGGGATGAATTTCCTTCTTCATACAAACAAGGAACCCATTTCGCCTGACCACTTCTGATTGCACGGAAAAAGTGGGAATGTTTTAATTCGCCCTTGATCTTCTTTTGAAATACAACTCGGACTTTGGTTGTTGAGTTCTCACTTTATTCAAAATATTGGTTGGAGAGAAATTTAGAGGCTGAACTAAGGATGAGGTTTCTTTTCAGCCTCGTCGGACCATCTCTGACTGAACAGAAGGGCGGCAGGACAAGTGGAATCTGAATTTTGTTTGTGAACGTTTTTATACTTGAAGCTATGTAATCGTACATATGCATATATCATTTGACCTGATAATGTGGTTTGCTTTTATTCGAGCATGTATATAACTAAACTGGACTCTGTGGTCAAGCAGCAATTTTGAATATATTACAATACAGTATTATGGTCAAAGCCATGTAATCCTTATGTGTACTTAGGTCATGTGACTAGATTACGTGTTTTGCTTTTATTCGACTACGTGTAACACCGGCATGTCCTTCTGAACACACCGCTATGACCTTCTGTGGTCAAGCTATGTTATTGAATATATTACATAAGTCGGGATTTAAATTATAGAACACTTCATTAGTATGGAACCTCAACTAAGGAATGATTTCAGGTAAGATATATGATGCAGAGATGATTGTTGATTCTTTTTTGAGTACAATGGGTTAACTATTTCCCAAAAGATGTCCAAATTTACCTGTAAAATAAGGAGCCAGCCTGGTAAATGATTATTCTCAGAGGAAATGCACTTAAATCTTGATGGAAATGTTAATGTTCGGCAGATGACACACTTCCAATGGGGATTTGATATTAGGTAGTAACACATCAAGTGTCGGAATCATGATTTAGTATTATCAAGGTGCATTTAAGTAGAGGTGTATTATATCATTTGTTATTATAAATCTGGCTATTCAACTATTGCATTTGGATATACCACATTAGGGATCTCTTATCCACAGAGTGTAACATATTGATTACTTACCTCCACAAACAGAGACAATAAGAAGTTTATAGAAGCAATACCAATATACAACAACCGATAATACAAGGAAGGAAAAGGTTTCAGCTGAAAGGGGAAAGAAAAAACATAAAATTAGAAAATATTTCCATTTGTAAACAATTAAAACTTCAAGTCTTTGATGATTAATTCCTTTCAAATAAAATTAACCCATAAGAACTCAGACCCATTTCTACTTGAAGGAACATTATGTGGGATTATGGGTAGGCAAATTGACACACAGTCACGGGACTGCACCAGGATGTTCAGTATATGTTACTTAGTACACTTCATGAGTTAAAATCAAGGATAAAATACAATATTATATAAGAAACTGTGCAGATCAATTAAATTGTATGTGACACCAGTGTTACAGTGGGTTCTTGAAGATTTTCTTTTATTAATGTCTTCATCCTTTCTATTGCCTTCTATCATAATATTTTATGGTAGATACATTCTTTGGCTTCTTTTATGGATTAAACTTAAATGACATGTATTCAGAACAAAGTAGCCGGTTTCCAATGAGATTTAAACACAAATCCCATTATCCAGGAGTTATGCTATGTCATGTTTTCCGATATGTATAAAGTCTCCAGCATTGAATCATTTTTATTGGAAAATGCACAATTCTTTACGTAATCTGACAGAAGGGTTGTTTTTGCAACAAGATACTATTTATTATTAAATGAAGTATCACAATTCATTATTATTGACTACTATTTACCTTCATTATATTGGTTCTGCTGCCTTTAATGCAACTCTACTTAATTAACAGACCGAGTAAAGTTACGATAAAAAGCAACAGAAAAATTAAGAAATTGCTACATAATTATTCCAAAATACCAAGAAACATTGCTACATGGAGGTTTCAGCAACCAAGAAACAGCGCTACATGGTGTTCTCAATGACCAAAAAACATTGCTATATAATTGTTCCAATGACCAAGAAACATTGCTACATGGTGTTTTCAGCGATCAAGAAACCGTGCTACATGGTGGTCTCGATGACCAAGAAACATTGATACATGGTGGTTTCAATGACCAAGAAACATTGCTACATTGTGGTTTTAATGACTGAGAGGCATTGTTACATGGTGGTGTTAGCGACCAAGAGTCATTGCGACATAGTGATTTAAGAGATCTTGAGACATTACTACATGGTGGTTTCAATGACTAAGGAACATGTCATGGTTTTGAGTATGAGTTCAAATCTCATCTGATTAGTCTGAAAATATTCCTGCCATGAAATGGTGTGACTGCAAGTTAAATAAAGGTATTATTTTTGAGTCAAAATATCCAACTGAAATTATCAGCACTGCAATTTACTGGGACTTCACTCCTTCAGCTTCTAGTAGAAATGGTAAGCTTCACTCAAAGTGGGAAGCTAATATACTAATGCTGGCACCCCAAGGCCAGCCCTGATTGGCTAATAACCCAGCACTATATAAATCACCTCCATTCAAGAGCCATCTACCTTGATATACTCTAAGCAGCCAATCATGAAGGAGGACACAACTCCTATTAACTTGGAAATAGTAAACAATTTTACTTCATAAACTTATATGATTTAATAGGGCAGAGTTTTACGATTTAAAAAACAATATAGCTTGAATAATTGAAAAACTAAAATATGAATAAAGCAGAACTTACCTCCAGAAATTCTGCCACTTCTTGTGGTGGGTAGATAGTAATCATCAATGTAACAGCAACACACACAGCAACATTTAGCAAGAAAAGATCTATAAAATATTTATTTTCTAAAATAATTATCGGCACAACGACAGTTGATTAGACTCAAAATTGAATCAATTGAATGAAACACATTATTACATTACATCATTATTACCTCACGCCATCAGCCGTCTATTTGCTTTCGCATTTAATTTTTATTAAATGTGGAATCTTCCTTTTTAAAAAGATTTTTTAATAGAGATTTTTTTCTTTTCCTTTTTTCTTTAATACAGAATTCTTTTTAAATATACAAGAAGGAGGGAGGATACAGAGGGTGACGTTTTGGGGAATGGTAATGATACGAGACCAAAAGCAATACCATATTCCCGGGGCTAAAAAATAGGTCAAACAGCCGATGAAGTCAGAACAAAATAAAATGCGTTCAACCAGCCGGTGTGGTGTAAGGATGACCAGGATTTTCAAATCGGGCGGCAGTTTAGGGTTAGTTTGTTTGTCAGGAGCGACGGGTCAAACCAGCTGGAGGGCTTGGCTCCTCCACCTACTACTACCAACACTGTTAATGACTAACAGTAACGGAACTCGTTAGAATTTTTAAAAGAAAAACAGAATTCAATACCGCTGGTGGTCCGCGAATTGGCCCGGAATCGAAGCTGGTTGTCTATATACAAAGTTTTTTATCATCATCATCAATTATTATCATTATCATTATCATTATTATTACTTACAGTTACTAAACATTGACTTTCTGAATGGAGCTCCTTTCGAGAAGACAACAGCCATTATGATATATTGATAACTGGATGAGAGAAAAATAGCCATGTTTTCATAACAGGCATAATCATATTCTTCATTGATGACATAGGGTTCAAACCTGAAAGGAAATCATAAAAACACAACAATTACATGAACGTACAATTGTTTCAATAATGTATATCAGTACTTATATAGATTATGCAAATGAGACACGGGTGGCATTTTCTGATCAAAGGGACAAATATTGGGCTCTTATCAGAGAAAGATTTTGAAACAAGACTGATTGCTCCACTCCTACTTCTATTCTGACCGAAGATGATTGTAATGTTTATATATATATATATGTATGTTAAATCAATAAGTAATCTATGTATATGTTAAATCAATAAAGATGCGGAAGCAAGCTCCCAGCAGCCCCCATCCTGTTTCCGGTCCCAGTAAACGCGGACCGGAAGTGAGAACGGGGAAGACTCAGTTCATACCAAATTTGTTCCGATGATTTTGACAGCCCTGGCACACGTGTTAATTTGTTCCGTCTTCTTTTCTTAACACGCTTAAACACGATAACGAATCAAACGCATTCTAATCTCACACAGCTAGAACAGAAAGACACGCAAAGCGAACAGAGGTACTAAACACAACAAGAACGTTACAATGATTACTGCAACTTCTGTATTGTATATATAATGAATAAATTTGTAGATATATAAGACTTGTCAGTTTAGCTCAGTTGGTAAAATCCACAATAAGACCAAATTTGTATGGTTTTGGAACCAAACTAAGTGGCTTCAGTACCAAAATAATCAAATAACTCAAAATCCATCATACGACCGAAATTTGTATGGTCTTGGGAGCAGATTAAATGGCTTCAATACCAAAGTAATCAAATAACCTAAAATCCATCATCAGACTAAGCTTGCAGGAAAAGTCGATTAAAATACAAATCAAATTTGGTTGATCTATGCCAATGTGTAAGGGGGGTGCAGAATAACAAACAGAGTCAGTTGTTTTATATAATAGATAATAATTTACAATTATAGATTTTCAAAATAATAATAGTATAAATAAACAAGGATATCATGTATAAGAAGTGATTAAATCCTACTTCTTTGTATTCTATATAAGCTGCTTGGCCTTTGGTATGCCATGAAGGATAAAAAGAGTTATGAAACCAACCAAATATAAACTGTCCAATAGAGACTATGACATTGTATATGTCTGCATCTTCAGAGAGGATATTGATTAAATGGATGGAATGAAACTGGCAGTCCATAAGAAGAGTGACAAGATCAAAGAGTTAACTGTTCATAGAAGTAACGGTCTGGTACTCGGTCTCTGGGAGAGAGGTGCGGAGGGACAAGGCTCCCTAAGATTCTCTTGGGTAAACTTCGAAGTCAATACGATATGTCCATTGATAAAATAGGTCGACTATCATTTACCTCAACTGTTTATTCATTACCAATCAATTAAAACTTATTACAATTAAGAAAATCGTTTCTAGGAATGGAAAGAAAATTAAACTTCAAACTTAATTACACTAGAACATGCCCAAAACATAAATTCATTAGTTGCCAACAGATATGATTGTCATGGTTGACAATGGATGTAACAGATTGTTACTCCTTCTTTAAAATTAATTACTGTACAACATGCCCAACACATACATTCATTACTTGCCACCAAATATGATTGTCAAGGCTGACAATGGATGTAAAGACTTTTTGCTCCTACTTTGAACTTAATTACAGTACAACATGACCAACACATAAATTGATTATTTGCCACCAAATATAATTGTCAAGGCTAACAATGGATGTGACAGTTTATAGCTCTCACTTCAAAATTAAATACAGTAGAACATGATCAACACAAACATTCACTGCTTTTTGCTTCTGTTTGTGGCTTTAACATTTGTTTTACAATAAAGAAAATCAGATAAGAATAATGGAAAGATTCCCAAAACTCTATGGCCAGCCCTTTTTTTCCAATTTACTTACCAAACTTGTTGATAGACATTAAGAAAGCAGAATATCTGCAGCCCAACCTGGATTATTGTCTGCATGATGAGAGACAAAACCGGTGTCATACTCATAAGACTGAGATCTGGGACGTCTTTTGTAATTTCAGGATAGGCATCAGTTCGGCCAACTAACAAAAGAAAAATGAAGGTTTTTAAAAAAAACAATTTCTGGTGTAATTATGCTTGTAAGGAGGCAACTGTTTTGAATGGATATAATCAATTTACAGTTAACAATCAAGGTGAAGCTTCGACGGCCCTAGCAAGCCGGAAGCGGACACAGAGAACTGTTCAAGTAAGACAAGGGAGAGTGAAACGGATGGATGAAAAGGAAAGGCAAGAGGACAATCTCGCCGGGGTTGGATGATGGGCATGGCAAAAATGCTCAAGTCCTATGGCTTGTATGTCACAGAGGTGACCCACCATGCCATCAACTGCCGTCTCCACCCCCTCCATGACATGTCTCAGTGGAAGATAGAATGAAATAAAAAATGCTCATTGTAACAGAATTCAATGTTCCATTCATTAAATTAAAATCTTTTAAAACTGGTTGCTCGTATACAATACAATCTCAAAAACATTTTATCATGAACAAATTAAATTAATGTAATTAATTTATTAGATATTTTTTTAATTTGTCAGAATTGTTTTTAAATCTATATTTTAATATGCAATCTGTCCGCACACTTCAGTCTGTCACACTTTGAACATAAAAACTTCACGTTGAAAGGGATGGGTAGAGGAGAGGTTCTGAGAATGGAATCACAACACAAAGACCACAAAGTGGACGGGGGGAGGTAGAGAGAAGTAGGGTAGGGGGTGAAATATATTGATATTTGCTAAAGAGAAAGACCAGAAAGTAAAATGTGGTGAAATTGAACTCACTTTCAAGTGTTTGTAAGCGGAAGATTTGGTGAAGTACCGGGGATGGAAGCTTCAGGCAACTCCCATGAGTATTTCCCATCAATGCTTTAGATTCAGCCCCGCCCCCGGCGTACAGTTAACAAATCAACAGGTGTTTTACTAGTTAATATAATTTACTCAAGTTTTTATTTTATTTTTGAAAATTTATTCATTTAAAAAAAATTCTAATCAATTTTTCAGAGATTTTAAATGTATATCTATATTGTAAAGATCCGATTTCTACTTGTGGGTGGGTATGTATGCATGTTAACGTAATACAGCAAAAACAGCACTTCATAGCCAGAGTTTTGTTAGCGCTGCGCCGTTAAATGCTCTAACTTGAAGAATAAAGCAAATTGGGGTGTTTAGTAACTGTTACATTATGTTTTAGGAGGGGATTCTATTTACGATGTAACTATAATGCTGAACTGGACCCTTACTTTCCGTCCATCATACAAAAATATGGCTTTGAAGTATTTCAGTTACTTCCCTTTACCTAATTGAGAAATAATTCATCCAAAACACGAAATTGGCGTGGAGGGTTCTAATTACAATGTAACTATACTGCTGAACTTGACTTTACTTACTATCCATTGTATGAAACTACAGCTTTGAGTTATTTCGGTTACTTCCCTTTACTTCATTAAGAAATCATTTTTCTAAAATCCAGAATGAGAGGAAAAGGCCATAAAGAGGTGACCAAAAAAGACGGAAATGGAACGTGCTAAATGTCTTCAGAATAAGGGGTAATGACAAGAAGGGGGGGGGAGAATATACAGATTAAGAAATTATGGTATGTTTATGTGATTTATTTACTTATTTGTGAAGGAAGATGAAACTATTGTTTATTAACATATCGATTAATAATAAAAGACTCACATGTGATTGAAAGAGTTAAAATCATGAATAAATCTGTGTAGAGGAACTCAAAATCGGTCAAATTTGCCGAAATCTGAAATGAGGAGAAAATATTTCTTTTTAATAATGATTTATAATACTTCATCTAATAAAAATAAAATAAACGTGAGGAGAAAAGAATGTGTTGAATGTAACGTGTGGATTATCTTACAACAAAAAACTATACTTTATAAGGTATGTGCCGGAAATAATGCTTGTGTTCTTTTAAAAATCAGAATTTCCGCAAATACTTTTTTTTCTTTTAGTGTAAGGATTAGTAAGGACACGAGTTATGTCCCTTATACGGATTTTACAATTAATTAAAACAAGAAAAATAAACAGGAGTGAAGTTTGAAATAATCAGGTCACTTTTCTAACTGACAAGGTAAGGTATTTATTAATTAATATATAATAAACAAGGGTTCAAAAAAGGAATATACGTGTAAGGATAAATTCGTGACCGTTCCTCGAAATGAAGAACGATGTTAGTCGTAAGGACTGAAAACTAGCACTGAAGATAATACTGCTATATTTAGCATCTAAGATAAGGCAGCCCTTCGTCGGTAGAATAAATCGATAAAAAATGCCAGAAAGTGCGACTTCTCCGAAAGAGAAAGGTATCTAGGGAAAAGGGGGTGTTTTTTAGAAAGTCATTAAAATGAGGAGAAATATCTAGACCAGGGGTCTCAAACTCAAGGACACAAAAGGGCCATTACGTCCTGGGAGGGGAGGCACAGCGGGCCAAAAGTGACATGAGTTATAATTCTAATCTGCAATACAGCTGATAGGCTGCTATTTATTTATTCATCAAAATGAATACGCATATGATAGTAAGTGGGATATGTGAATTAGTACAAAATGTGTATAAAGATAATATTAAAAAAATATTTGTTTACTGAATTCAGACTTATAAGTAAGGTTAAATAGTGTGCTAATTACATGCATTTGATCCCAACCAGTTCATGTTGAAGATAATTTCTGGCA
>VCCN01000987.1:71817-81958 GCA_006491835.1 Architeuthis dux
AGAATAGAAAGAATGGAAGGGTGAAAACATCACCTTACCTCGTTCGTGCTGGCAGTAGCGAAAATGATCAGAGAGGAAGAATTCGCCCGCCAAAACTCTTTAAATACCTCTGTGAGTCTGACGTCACCAATTCCTGGAAGTTATTGGTGGAATTGGATGCGACGTCAGGGACAAGATGACGGTAATTTTAAATCTCAGAAAGAAAGGGGCGATAGCAGATATCAAGGGCAGATAATTTGTATTTACTCATTCAGTGCTAGTCTTATTTTACTGGTCAGTGACCGTTACAAATGTATTAAATATTTAGTCTTAAATATAGAGCAAATATTTTCAAATAATTAACTTGAAAATTTATAAGGGAGTAACAGTTGTGAGGAGGGAGAGAAAGAGAGAGAAAGGTGGGGGAAGGAAGAAAGAGAGAGGTGAGGGAAACAGAAAGAGAGATGTGAGGGAAGAGAGAAGGAGACAGATGTGAGGGAAGGGAGAAAGAGAGAGGAAGAAGAGAAATAATTTATGAAACATTTAGTCTTTAAAAGAAAGAGGGGGAAAGAGATTGAGGAGGGGGAGAAAGAGAGAAAAATGCGAGGAATGGGAGAAAGGGAGAACGGTGAGGGAAAGAAGAACGGGACAGATGTGAGGGAAGAGAGGAGACTGGTGTGAAGGAATGTAGAAAGAGAGAGAAATGAGGAGAAAAGAATTTATTAAATATTTAGACTTCAAAATAGAACAAATATTTTCAAATGAGTAACTTGAAAATGTATTCTTAAAGAATAAAAGAGGGAGCGGGAGAGAAAGAGATGTGAGGCGGGGGAGAGACAAGAGGGATGGAAAAAAGAAGAAAGCGAGAGAGAGAGATGTGAAGGAAGGGAGAAAGTGAGAAATTTAATGAGCAGTGAGAAAGAGAGAGTAATTAATTTAGTCTAGCAAATGGCTACAATGGTGAGCCTCCCAGTGCGGATTAAACTCACAACTTTAGCCTGACCTCAACGGAATGAGAAAGAAAAATACTGTACCCAGTAAAGGATAAGAACGGATGTTGATTGGATAAGACTATAACTGGCCATGTACTTAAAAATACCAAACGTTGTCACCAAAGATGCCCGACCATATCTGTGAAAAGGAAATTATATTAGAAAAGTCAGAATTTGTTTCTGTCAATCATAAATGAATGACAGATATTGTCTCTATAGTTTGAAAATATTAACTCCATTGTACTTTAGACCAAATGTCAAGTATATATCTGCAAAAACAACCAAAATGAAGACAATAGTCTGAAAGATCTATGGAATAATGAAGTTTAACTTTAGTTGGAAGACTCAAAAACGGAAATTGTGTAAAATATTTTACATTTATTATTTACTGCGATATTATTATTGCGATGAGGTATCGACTTTTAATCCATTAGAAAATACTGAAATTAAATACTTACTTGATAACCGTAGGTACACATTCAATGGTAGACACCTTGGAGGTAAAAGCAGATGCCACAGAAGCCTCCGTGTCAGACAGAGCGATCCCTGCGTGTGCCATTTTAAGAGCTCCACAGTCATTGGCCCCATCACCGCACATGCCAACATAGTAACTAAAATGGACCCATAGAAGTAAAGCATTCAAACAAATTAAAACAAAAAAGAAGAAATGCTTTGGCTTTTAGAAAATCAGTTTTTTTTTCGGTTGGTAGAATAATAATAGTTTTATTCCAACGGATGCTGATGTCTGTATGTTACAGTAAGATTGCGAAACTAATGATTTCGTGAAATCCCTGAATATTTCAATAATTTCATAAAATTCCTAGTTTCACAATCTGTATAGTAATGATTAACAAGCTTGTGATGCTGACCATTTCAACTATAATGAGTTCAATCCTCACCAGGTGCCCCACTACTGTACTCCTTGTGTCAAACTAAGCTAAACTTAGTGAATATCAATATATTCTGTTTCAGTATTTACAGTGTATATACAGCTTAGTTTGACACAACGCTACAGTTGTGGGGGCACCCCGTGAGGATCAACCTCATTACAGTAGTAATGGTCAGCATCACAAGCTTGTTAACCATTACTACACTGATTTCATGAAATTAGTTAAATGTTCAGGGATTTCGCAAAATCATTAGGGATTTCACAAAATCACTAGTTTCACAATCTTACTGTAACATGTATATACCTGACTTACATAAAAAGGATATTTCCTTTTACTCTACGAATCTATGTAACACTGTCATTATATCATTTTTTTATTAGTATTTCTTTCATGTTATTTCTGTTGCTTTTTATCGCAAATCTCCGATGAGAGAATTAAGGGATATAGCTATATGGTCTATTGGAGTGACACCTACTGATGAAAGCCTTCATGAATAAACTCGAATTTCGTCGGAAGCTTTTTCTTTATTTTTCAATCGACGCTGAATATTTAACAGTCGTAGAATAACGATCTGAGGGTTGCGATAAAAAGCAACAGAAATAAATAAAATAAAGACTAGTACAGAATCAATAATAATTTCCTTTTACAATTTGTACATACATCCACACAAATTGAAGCATTTCCATAGTATCTAACTGGCATTCAGAAACATGGGAAGTAACTGTGTAGATTTCTTTTTGGAGTTATGTCCCTTGGCAAAGAGAGTTTACCCACTTTCATCAGTTTATTCCATCCATTTTTTAAACTATCATCTTGGTTATTCTTAATACAATGATATACATTCTTCGGTGGTCTTCAGGTGTACCTTGCGTCAAAACAAATTCTCAATGCAGAGTACATCAGAGGATGGTTGAAGAATATATCAACCGAAACTTTGAGTTAAAAGCAACGAAAATGAAGATAATAATAATCCCAAAATGTGTAAAATTAGAAAATACTTAATTTCAGAACATCACAAAAGATTTTGTCAAATCGTTGGTGAGAACTGATTTTTACAGCAGACAGTGCTGCACTCAGCGTTGGCCCAAGGTGTCAGCAACATGACAGTCGCACTGGGCGCCAAGTGCTAGGGGGCGCCTGTCATGTGTCTGAGACAGTAGGACTTATCAAATATAAATGAAAAAACTGGGAAAATGAATAAATTAAACAGAATAGTCAAAAGAATAACATTCTCTGATGTGAAGTCAGATTTTTATGGAATATCAGACAGTTAAACACTTTTTGTTGTTGTGAAACTAAGGCGAAGTAAATCTTTGTCAAATTCCAGTCCAAGTCAAATGCTGGAGTTGAATTTCTTTTCCATCCGTAACAACAACAAGAACAATCCTCACCTAATTTAGGGGAGCAAACCCTTCATTGTTTGTCTGTTGCGTCATGACCAGACCAAACCGATATATAAAATTAACATGTCCCTACCCTGATTTGAAATCACGACCATGTGGTCAGCAGGCAGCTCTCTTACCGACTGAGCCAAACTGACAAGTCTTACATATCTAGGAAAATGTATGCTATAAATACACAAAGGCTTATTTCATTCTAATAAATAAATAAATACACTTATAATTTTTAATTAATTATATATATATATAATACAAAATTCGGAATAGAAGTAGCCAGACGTCTCGTTGTAAAATATAAATAAATAAGTTAGTGATACTTTAACTCTTAACACCCTGTTGAAAAATCCAAAGCCCAGTCCTGTAATGATTGAGCAGAAAATGGCTAAAAATGGTTTGTTTATTCAAATGTTTATAGTGTCTTTACTTGTGGGCAGATTGTTGTGAAAATTGGCAGTATTGCAGGAAAGACCTGTGCAGCCTTGTGCATTTTAGGATTATCGGCCATGTTTGTTTACGTGCAGCCTCATGCTCTTTAGGACTGCAAGAGTTAAAGGGCGCCAAAGTTCAGTTTTCCCGGGGAGCCATGAACTCTAGTACTAGCCCTGAATCCACAACCCAATAATATCAGCTACCTTTAACTGCACAGGACTTTCTGTGACAGTCACTTTGAACATGCAATTAATTAATGCATCCTCCTGAATAGTCACCTATGAAGGCTGAAACATAGAACCTAACCAAAAGATTGGCTCTCAAACTAAGAACCGTGCAACGTGCACAAAAAAAGATCATGCTTAACATCACACGGAGAGATCACAAGACAGCACATTATATTAGAGAAAAACCCGGAGTCAGAGATATAGAATCCATTAGAAAACTCAAATGGCCATGTAGCAAGAATGTCAGACAACTACTGGACATCACGACTCACATGTAAAATTGTGTCCGGCAAAAATAAGAAGTTGTGACGATTTAGACAAGTTTAGAAAATATTGGCTATATGACGCCCATGACTGAGAGGTCTGGCGAATCTTGGGGAAGGTCGATGTCCAACGACGGACGCTAAAAGGCTGAGGATGATAATAATAATGATGATATTGAAGGGCAGGTACATTAGATCACTATTAAACAGAGCCATAACTTCTTTTAACATAAACTAATCAATTATGTTATGACTAGCTTTTTAAACTACTCCAAGCTTACCCTAAAGACTGTAACACTTCAATGAGTTGAGCTTTCTGTTCTGGAGACATTCGAGCATAAACCTTGCCTCGAACAACCAACTGAAAGTAAAAACATAAGTAAAATGCGTATTTAGTAAAATAAAAATTAAAATAAATATTGTATAAATAATTCAGACAATTGAACTTGTTCTCTGTTTTCTTGATACTGTTACCACAACGTTTCGGGCGACTCATTCTTCAGCCTTCCTCAGATGTATAATCTGTAAGGAAAGAGGAAAAACCCAATTTCTTCACAAATTGGTGACCGAAGAATGGCCGCTAATATACCAATTAGATCAGTTTATTTCAGCAACGCAAGATACACAGTCAAATGGTCGGATGAAAATGTTATGGTGACAACACCAAGAACACAAAGAATTAGCCGAACAAGATTTGAAATTGTCTATAACTTTGAGAAGAGTCATTAACATACCAACTTTTGTTCGGACGATCTAAACTCTTCTTCCCATCTTCGATGTAGTCACAACGTTTTGGCCGATTCATTCTACGGCCCTCTTCAGATATTACGGATATTACATTTTACACCTGAAGAGGACCGTAGAATGAATCAGCTGAAATGTTGTGACTACATCAAAGATGGGAAGAAGGGTTCGAAACAAAAGTTGATAACATTTGAAATGTTAATGACACTTCTCGAAGTTATAGACATTGTCTTAATTACTTCACAAATATTAATTGGATTTACAAGATATTTATGAAAAGATACACCAACACTAATCAGTGTGTTTACTTTGCATTCTGTGAAGTGAAAATATTGACCTGGATATTAATAACATATGAAAATTATAACTAAATTAGCATGAAGGCTGGCTTTCCTGATCGACAAGATAATAACATGCAGTTAAATTGGTGTTGGAAGGGTTTTTTGATGATTTTAAACAAGTGGTTAGATTCATTGTGTTTGGTATAGTCGGTCTATTTTTCTCGTCTATGTTGTTCATGTCACATCAGGGTTTTTTTTTAAATTTATTTTACATAGCGCAAATGTATCGTGCCAGGTAGAATACGACTAGAAGCATGCTTCTCAAGCAGTAATTCCACATTCCAGAACAAAGAAAACCCAAAGAAGGCCGGAGGGTACACGGCCGAAACGTTGTGAAAAAATGAATGACATGGACGAGGGAAATATTCTGACTTTACCACATACAATGATTAAAACATCCCATCTAACAAAATTCAGACAAGAAGTGGTTAGATTGATTAACAAACTCGTGGGAGATATCCAATAGTATACTTGAACATGTAGATAAAGTATACTTGGGAGGTTTAAGAGCAGAGATTGTAAAAAATTAAACAGCTATTTCTTATGCAAATGGTTCTTCGGACGATTGAATCCTTCTTGTTATTTGTGTTGTAAACACGACGTTTCGGCCGATCCATTCTTCGGCCTTCTTCAGGTGTAAAATCCGAATGTGATGGATTAAATAGAAGTTATGTTTAAAGGGGATAACCATTATAGCACATGGACCGGGCGTTTCTGTGTCTTTGTCTTGTCGGGTTTAGGTCTTTTGAGAAGTGGAAGCCACATCGGGTTGAAATCCGCAAAGAATGGATCAGCCGAAACGTCGTGTTTACAATACAAATAACAAGAAGGAGTTCAATCGTCCGAAGAACCATTTGAATATTAATGAACATTCTCAAAACTATAAAAGATATTTCTTACTTTTGATAATAAATCTGGAAAATATTCACGGATGATTATCCATGATCGTCCGGTAACTGCAAAGTGTATTCGTTGATTGCCTTCATCAATTCGAATACTTGCGTTGCTGCCAGTCTGAAGAAGAAAATAATTTCAACAATTACAATTTTATAGAAAAAATAGAGTAGCATTAAAAATCCCATTTTTTCTGAAAAATTATTTTTTTAACAGTCGGTTACTTCCATACTTTAGTTCTTTGCAATTCAAATAATCTAGATCAGGGGTCGGCAAGATTGGCAATTGTAACGTTCTTGTTGTGTTTAGTTCCTCTGTTCGCTTTGTTAGTCTTTCTGTTCTAGCTGTGTGAGATTAGAATGCGTTTGATTCGTAACCCTGTTTAAGCATGTTAAGAAAAGAAAACGGAACAAGATAACACGTGTTGCAGGGCTGTTCGCCTAATGAACTGAGCCTCCCCCATTCCCACTTCCGGTCCGCGCTTTCTGGGACTGGAAATGGAATGGGGACTGCTGGGAGCTTGCTTCGGCATGTTTATTGATTTAACATATACATACATTAATTATTGATTTAACATACATATATGTATAAACATTACAGAAATATCTTTTGAACTTGCAGGCCAAAATAAAACCCATGTATATATATAAAACTAAGGTAACTCTATATTTTTTAATCATTTATTTTACACCATATTAAATAATATTTTCAATTATGAATAGACGCAAACTCTAAAATAATTATGTTAATGGTAGTATTTAAGATGGAGAATAAATGAAAATGATGGACTATTAGAATATCAAATGTTTCTAATGAAATTAATCTTCTAATATCAACTGCTACATCAATCATTAAAAATAATGAAGCAAATAATTTATAAATACTATAATTGATAATCTAATCACAATTGATATATTTTTATATATATTTTCAAATGTATCATTATCAAAGATTCTTTTAGTGATTGATGTAACAGTTGATCTTGGATGGTAAAGATCATTAGAAATTTGATATATTATTGCTTTGTAAATATTTTTCTATGATTAATTGCTTTATCTCATCTGATAATCATCTTTGATTAGGATTATTAACAAGTCTCCAGTACAAATGTTGGATATTTAGGCAGAGGTCACAGATTTGACCCCCACAGGTGTTGAAACTTATAAACAGGATATTGACGAAAACCCCAACCTGCAAGGTGTCCGATCCAGAAACTGACACACCAGGTGTTCAGGGGTCATAGGCAGGATGTTGACTGAGCCCTGACTGCAGAGGGCGGGATGAAAGATCAGCTTGAGCGTTTGAACCGATAAAAGCGACACAGAGCGCCCTCGGAAGCGAGAGAGACACGGGACGTACTCGGAGAGGCAGAGAGCTGCTGGGCCTAGGAGCACGGGGGCAGTTTCCCTGTTGGGAACAGTCTGTCATCTCTCATTATCTCTCTCCCACTCTTTATTCGCTGCCACGACACAATGTGTCAGATGGAATAAAAATATAACCTCATATTTTTATAAAACAATTCGCCAGTCTTCCCGGACCCGTGGCTATACAACACAAAGTCTGAGCTAAATTGACAAGTCTTAGAAGTTAACAAAAATTATCATACAGATACGCACGGGTTTATTTCATTCTAATAAATAAATACATTTATACAAAAAAATGTATTTTTTTATAATTGTTTATTTATTATATATACAATACAAAAGTTGCAGTAAACATCTTCAGTCGGAATAAAAGTTGGAGTGGAGTTTTACCCTACAGCAATCAGTCTTGTTATTTTTAATATTTTCTAAAATAGAAAATTTAGATTTTTGTATGTATTATTTATTGTATACTATAATTTTCATTCATACTTATATATTTTAAATACATAAACAAAAGACATTTTTTTTTATTTTATACATATTAATATTGAAAATTACTATATAAGAATAATAGCATATTTCATATGGTTGCCGGGCTGAATGAAATGTCACAGCTGGCCGGATTTGGCCTGCGGGCCGTAGTTTGCCGACCCCTGCTCCAGATGGAATGGAAACAAGAACACTTCCCTGTTGCCTAATGTTTGAAATCAGGTGAACAGTACAAATAGAATCTTCAAATACCAACATGAACAATCATCTTGCCAGGGTATATCTTATATTAGTTAATATTTTTGTTGAAGATATCTCCTGAAAATGAGTAGTACTTACCCTAGTGGTGACTTCTTGCACTTTTCTGTCCTTTTCATCGGCATCAACAAATTCTAAGGTTGGCCTGTTGTTGATAGGTGATTGATAAGCCTCTACCAAGATTACTCGGTCATTGATGTCGACCATGTTACATTCTCGGGCAACACTCAGTGCTGTCAACATATTGTCACCTGAAAAGTAGGCAGTATTTTCTTTACTTACTGTCAATTGAAATATAGTTAAATATTATGGCTTTTTATTATTTATTTTAATTACTATATAAAGTATTGCAACCCATTATTTCATTATTTTTTTAGTACTTGTTACCCTCATCTTAATTTTTAGTTATTTTTATCACAACTTTTACTCGGGCTGTCATTCTATGGCTATGAATAAACAACGTGATCAGAAATAAAGAGTAAGCCTCGGCCACAGAGACTGGTTTGCAGAAGCTGATTTTGCATCTTTAAACTCACTCCTTATAACTGACTATCAATTCTATTATGTTTTTGTTATTCGTTGGTTTGTTATGTTCTGTGTTTAGCTGTGTTGGTTAAAATGCCGCTGGCCAAGAGAATGTTCTCAGCTCCCAGTTGCGGGCCCTCACTTCCGGTATCGCAAACGAGGCTCCCTCTGTGGGGTCTGTAGGGTAGCTTCCGCTTCAGCTTGTTTATTCACATTAAACATACAGACGAAAAGATATATACACGTTACAAGCGCCATATTGTTTTTTTTAATATTTGAAAACGAGTAGTCTTAATAAAGAAATTTGTATTTTTATTAGAAACAGTCTGGTATAGTTCCCATGCTTTTTGTTAGTGTCCAGCTTTCAGCACCATACATTACAGGGTTTCTCCAACTTATCGCACTCAGGGAACCTCTGAGACTGAGCGAAAAATGTTTGGAACCTAAAATCAAGAGAAAATTGAGAAAATCAAGTTGTCTGTCAAGAGATGAACTTACCAGTTACCATGACGGTCTTAATATCTGCATTATGCAATTTGTCAATTGCAGGCTTAGTTTCTGGTTTGATACGGTTTTCCATGATGATTAAACCAACAAAGTCCAAGTCTTTTTCCACTTGCTCTCTGTAAGGCAAAACAAGACAAATTATTATTACAGGTCTGGTTAGTCACTCAATAGAAACCGTCACGTGACCAACGTCTTTTGGCAGCATGCCATGTTTGAGGTGATCAATTAAGAAATTGGAAAAAGGGGTGATCAATTGATAGGTTACTTTTCTAGCCTTTTGTTGGGTAGTGATCACTAAAAAAAGTCTGAATTTTCAAAGAACAAACATTAATACTGCTAGACATGAACTAAGGGACCAATCTGACATGAACTTACATTGTAAATTGACCCCCCCCCCACTAAAAGCCGATTTAACGGATGAAGTTTCAAAAAACCAAAGAAAACGTTTTTTCTAGACATAATAAGGAGTAAATGTTAAAATATTCAGCCCTCTAGCTCCATTGAAGCGGCCTGTATGCATGATACATGCATACATACATAGCTAGCCAGCCGGACCGACATGAAAACTGAAGAAACCTATGTTGACAGTTTTGCTGACAGTTTGGTTGACGGTTTCTAACAAATTATTATTACACTATTATATGCTTACAAGAGAAATCTTTCAATAAGCTCCTTCTTCATGTTTAGAATGTGTAAAATATTTATACATAAAGACGTTGAGCTGAATAAAGGAAGAGTTGAGATTTTTGTGATAAGAATTGATAAATAGTATGTGTAATATATATATATGGACACCGAATCCTACATAAACAAGATCAACTCCCTATTAAATGACAAAA
>VCCN01000987.1:149581-165533 GCA_006491835.1 Architeuthis dux
CAGTCAAAAATAAACTGGATAATATAAATGCTAGAAAAAAGGAAAAATCAATTACTATATACGACTTTTGTACACTCTATACAAAAATTCCATACAAATACCTCATTATAGAATTGAATAATATAATAGATTTAGCATTTGCAGGAGGTCATAGCAAATAAATTCTAAAGCTTTCTGATGCAAAACAGTACATAACAAACCATATTTCAATAAATCTACACTTAAAAGTAGTGTCAATCATCTAATAAACGAAATTTACTTCAGAATCTGTAACAAATTACTGCAACAAACACTTGGTATCCCCATGGGTATCGATCTTGCACCTTTCTGTGCTAACTTATACCTACACACACATGAATACAAATTCCACAGTTGTATCCGCTGTATAGATGATTTATGCTGTCTGAACGATACAGATGAATTCAGGAAATCCTTTAGACAAATATACCCAAATGGACTAGAACTCAAGATTGAACACAAGGTGAAAGAGCAACATTTCTCGATCTAGATATCAAGATCGAAAATGGATTATTTATATACAAATTGTTCGATAAACGGGATGTATTCCCATTTCACATAGTAAGGATGCCACAAAAAAGCAGTGATATACCATCATACGTTTTCTACGGATCAATTTTAGCAAAATACCTAACAATAGCATGGGCAATCCTACAAATTAAGGACTTTATAGAAAAAAGCACCAATTTAACAATCTGAATGGTTAAACAAGAGGGAGATCTAAATAAAATATTTAGACAATTCAGTAAAGGTATGAATAGACACTCGACGATATTCAAACAATATAATATGGAGCAGGTAGAAATAAGGAGTAAGATTCAACAGCACATTAACCAAAATAACAATTCTACCGCTATAATACTGAGGAATGGACTCCATAGTTTTAAAGTTTAAAGACACATTTAACAAAAGCATACCACTAGTCAGAGGTTTGCATACGCCTTAGCCTAGTGAATTTGGGCTCGGCTTTTCACGATTCCTAATATTTGGTCCTGGTAGTGATTACCGCTCTTGAGTCGGTTGGATCGCTAGTGTGGGGTGTTGGAGTTGTGGTGGGGAGGGTGGTATGTTTTGGCTTTCGTTTCTTTCGTCGCATTCCAGGGAGGTCGGAGGTTAACATACACTAAGATGACTATCCCTTGAAACAGCCTGGGAAACACCACGCATCCGTCATACCGCACAGGAAGGAGACGCGTTCTGTCTCCTAGAGATTAACGTATTTTGGTGGGAAAAGTACATATCAATCCCAGAACATCAGCAAAGGACCTTGTGAAGATGCTGGAGGAAACAAGTATAAAGTATATATATCCACAGTAAAACAAGTATTACATCGGCATAACCTGAAAGACTGTCCAACAAGGAAGAAGTCATTGCTCCAAAACCACCATAAAAAGCAGCACTATGATTTGCAACTGCATATGGGGACTAACATCTTACATTTCCAGAGAAATGTCCTCTGGTCTGATGAAACTAAAACTGAACTATTTGGCCAAAATGACCATCGTTATTTTTTGGAGCTAAGTGTGTCTGAGCTTCTGTCTCGCTGGGGGTGGGGAGTCTTTGCTGTGAGGGGCTGTGTTTAGGTGTGTTTGGTGGGGATGGATGTTAACTTCCATTGCTGACTTCAACTGTGTGTAAGGAATGGATGTGGGTAGGGATGGAGGGTACACAAATCCCCGAGTGCGTACATACTGACAGATATATCTCCCTCAGATTAAGATTGAGACTAGATAGAGTAAGAGAGTATAAATTCCATTAACATCGTTCTCAGATTTAAATTGAGACTACATAGAGTAAGGTGGTATTAATTCCGTGACCATGGATAGGGAGAATATTTCAGTAATATTTCGGTTAGTGACAGTCAGAAAACAAATTCAAATAAAACATAAACATGAAGAAATACAGACTTAATTTAGGAGTGTCTGGATTTTAAGGTAAGAGTGTTGTTTTTTAAATTATTTTTTAAAATGTATAACGATATCTATACAGAGTTAACTATAATTGTAGGAAATAGACAGGTACTTTTTCATCCGTACTTAGATACACAGTTACAAATCTCCGACATGTATTTAACGAAACATATCTTCCAGAAACAGGATTGGATAAGGTAATAAGATTGTTCCATGAATTCCAAAACTTTGGCTATATTCCGTATACTTAATAGATTCGGACAGTATTGTGGATCTACACAGTGACACCAATCAGCACGGCTGGGGAAAACCATGGTAAAAACACCTGTACTGTCTTGTAATTTCCTCGAAACAGGTCCATGGAAAGACAGCTGGTGTTCCCTATATAAAGGGTGATCTAAGCAGTTAATTATACAAATACATTTACATAAATATTAGTAAAATCGAAATGAACAAAACAAAAGAAAATAATTTTTTAAACACAATGCATTTATGAGTGGCGGATTATAGCTGGTTTGCAGCGCGTGGGGTCGCGGATGTTTTTGGAGTGTGGATTTTATATCAGAGGATTTCTCGTTCACTATTAATGTTTTTATTAATGAAAAAAGAATTTCTAGAGACAATATATATTTCTTGTTTTACTACCTCCCCATATAAGAAACCTACTAGCACTAACATTAGGGACCATTAATAAAAATCAAATCAAAACAAAAACACTAACAACATTAACTTATATTACTGCAACTAAATACATCCTAACTTCCAAAAAGACGAAAAAGCCCTCATACATATAACCCGTAGATATATATCCCGCATTGATCCCAATAAACACCTAAGATTTATCATTTATTATAAAAAAATTAAAAACTTCCGATCTCATAATTACCCCCCACCCCCACCCACCAAAAAACCTTTTACAGAAAAAAAACGTGGTATACCAGTTTACATGACCTTTGGAAGGTTGCATCTCCAACTGCAATAAAAAAATTCTTTAAATTGTATTGGATTCACTACCACCACACTGTCACGCCGCTCTTTTGCCACTTATTGGAACAAAGCTCCATATTCTACCACCTCAAAAAACACCACTGCCCCTCCTACAATATCCGTAAGATCCTACAGACAACACCAAAATACTACAAAACTCCAAAAATAAAAAGAGACTTAAAATTCTTGAAGCCATAAAATTTCATTGAAATTCATTGACAATTTTTGGAAACATTGTGTGGTGTTGACATAGCTAGGATGTAAAGGGGGTAATAATTTAATAATTTAACCACTTCTTATGTAGCTCATTGCCCACTCTTCCACAAAATGTCATTGAAATTCATAGAGTACTTTTGGAGATATCGTGTGGACAGACAGTGAACATTTGGACATATAGGAGAGGTAACCCAGCATGGACCCCCCCCCCCACAATTAATTTCTTCCGTAGCCCATTACCCACCATTCCATGAATTTTCGTTAAAATTCATTGAGATTGTGGGGGTATACCGTGTGAACAGGCGGAATATTTCGATATTTAGGCGGCCGTGGGCGGAGGTCCCAGATTTGACCCCCACATGTGTTGAAAGTTGTGGACGGGATATCGGTTGCAAGGATGTCGACTGAACTTGCAGGTGGTGGCTGGGAAATCATCGTGGGCGTTCGAGCCCAATAAAAGCGACGCAGAGGTCCTCGACAAAGGCCAGAGAGACACAGGACGCCAGGGAGAGGCTGACAACAGCTGGGCCTGGGAGCACAAGGCCAGTTCCCCTGTTGGGAACAGTCTCGTTACCTCTCTCCCACTCTTCATTCTCCGACACGACACAATGTATCTTATGAAATAAAAATATATCCTCATATTTTTATAAACAAGTTTCGAGTCTTTCTTTTTCTCCAAGTTCAGGATTTTCCTCCCGCGGACCAAGAGGGCTAAACAAATACATATACCTCACCAACTTCGTTGGCAGAGGTAACAAAAAAAGAAGCAGTAAATGCATATATACTGTAAATTGAGTTGACTTTGTTTTTCTACCGTAACAAGAACAACGAGAACAATCGTCACTAAATTTAGGGGAGTAAAAATTAACATTCCCGTGCAATGATTTGAAACCACGACCAACTGATTGGTAGGCTGATCTCTCACCAACTGAGCTAAATTGACAAATCTTGCATATCTACGAAATGTATCTTACATATACGCAAGGGCTTATTTCATTCTAATAAATACATACATTTATGCTAAAAAAATGTGTATTCATTACATATACAATACAAATGTTGCAGTAATCATCTTCAGTCGGAATAGAAGTAGAAGTGGAGTTTGACCCTGCAGCAGACAGGATTGTTGTATTTCGTAATGATAAAAACAAAAGATTCATATGCGAAGTGCGTCCCAAAAGTTCGGGGAATTTGAACAGCGGCCGCGAATTGAATGTACTACGGACTTTGGCTGCTATTGTTTGTGAGCAATGCCCTTTGGATCGCTGTATATATGTCCAATGGAACTACTTCAAAGGAGACGACGGAAAGTGGATGTTAGAGTACTATTTTGTCATGGTCAAATTCTCCGAACTGTTGAATAGCACATTGGATAAAAGCTTTGAAAAAAGTTGAAGAGAAAAACAAAAACAAGAACCAAACAAAAAACAAAAACGAAATGGATGAAAAATGTGTTTAAACTTGTCTAAAAGTTATATTTTGGACCACAACAGATATACAAGGTTAGTAGTTTTCTGTATAGATTTACCGCGTTTATTGTTTTGTTTTTTGTTGTTTTTTGTGTAGATATTTGATATCATTTCATTCAAATAAAAACTTGGATAAACTATACTTAAAATTCTGTACGTTCTTTCTATCTAGACAAATCAGTTTAGCAAACTAAAATCAGATATAAGATTAAGAACAAACAAACGAACAAAAGCTAAGGCTCCATTTGAAAAATCAAAACATTGCTAGCTGCCTATCCATAACAGGTATATTGTATGAAATTGATGTCATACGTTCGCCTTGACTGCTTTTCCATGATGTTTTGTCGGATAGCTTTCTAAAATCTTCTAAATTTACCGAAATCTCTTGTTTCTGCTCATTACTTTTGGTCACTGTAAGCAAGGCCTTTCGGCCACTTCTCACATCAAAGGGTTAGTAAAAAAGGGAGTTATTTATGCCACAAGTAATGTTAAAAAGGCTAATTGATGTTAAATTGTAAAAGTTGGAAACACTAAAACATGGCATGTTTAAATGGAGACTAACAAACTCTTTCAATTTTGTTATAGTCCACCCATGCCTAGCACTCCTTTTTCTTTTCTTTTTTCTAAATCATGATGTGGTCAGTTGTGTGAGAGTTTTATACACAATTCAGCAATATGGTTAGAAATATCAGAAAAAAATAAGCTACACCAAAACTCAAAAGAATGTGTGAATAATGGGTTACGGTACTTTCGTCTACATCACTTTAGCAAATATCAGTTTTGTCTACATCACTTTGGTCTAAAATCACATTTGGTTTAAAATCACTGATATTAGCCTAAAGTGATGTAGATGAAAGTGCTGTACCCCGTGATTAATATACACTGTAGCATCCAAGTGTGGACAGTGATAGTGTTTTAATCGAATATTGTTTGAAAACCTATACAACTGAAATAAGTTTAGCTCTGCAACCTCATATTTTGATAGAAAATGGGTATCAACCTATGAGTAAAAACAAAGCATAGCTTCGTCGTCATTAACACATTCAGTGTCAAAGGACGCGAATTAACGTTTTCGGTACTTTACCTGTGAAGCGCAATAAAAAAGGGGGGCTTATTAAGATGACGGGACATTGTCAGCATTATTATCAAACCATGATGAAGCAGTACCCATCAATGAGAAAAGTACATATGATTGCAGGGGCAGATCCAGGATGTTGAGCATAGGAGGAGGTTCACATTTTTTTAATACCATCTGTCTAATTATAAAATTGATATAATAAATGTTGTTTTTAAGGCTAATTTATCATTATTAGGGTTTTTAATTTATAAAGATTCTTTATCTAGATATTTAAAAAAAGAATTTAAATGTGCCTTGCCCGAGCAGGGGGTCCGGGCCCCTGGACTCTTCACCCCTTTTATCTACAATAGAAGATTATTGGTGTGATTAAGACTATTATTAAATCTATATCTATTATTAAATATATCTGACTATTGAAAGTTGAAAAGTTAACAGTGAAAACAATAACAAAGATGGAGAATAGTGAACGGTAAGCTAATAGTAGCAGCAGTAGTAATAGTGCCTATATCGGTAATAGCCATTAAGGGGCTGACTGCCGATAGTAAGCTAGGGTGCTGATTATACTAGAGAAAGAAAGAGGGTAAAGTTAACGATGTGCACAAGAAAGATCTCTCTTTCTCTGTTTGAGCCTGCAGTAGTAAAAGGAATGAAATACATGTATGTTGCAAAGATGCATGTTGCACATGGTAACAATGCAATGATAATAAATAATACAAATACTCTACAACAATAATAAGTATCTTTATTACAGAAGACATAACAATAAAGTAGTTCTCCGCTATTGAGAAGAAGAAATGCTTGTAAAGAGTTCAGGTTACTACTTCGTAAGTGTCTGTCCTTAGTTTGTTGAAGATGTTAAGGAAGAGAGTGTGTGTATGTATGAATGTGTACGTACATAATCAGAGGTGAGAAGCGCGTCTCTGTGGAAAGGATGGAACCGTCAATGATTTGTCAGGCGACAAAATTGGCTGAACGAAGAAATGAAGAATAGCTGTCTTCTTATAGTAAGAGGTGAGTGGAAGGTGATGGCTGGTCGAAATGTGGTGTGATGGAAATGGGTTTCGTGAAGTTCCAAGATGAAATGTAAGTTGATAATATACAAGGTTTTGCCAGACTTGTTGTCTGCAACGGGTATCGTGTTCGAGTCAAGTACCGTGTTTTTCATGTCCTGAAAGTTGGTTATCTGAGAGTTGTACTCGGAAAGATTACTTTGGTCCTCTGAATAAACATCTGGGTGTTCTTATGAAAATTGTGTGTCAAGTGGTTTCACTTGTTGACTGGAGTGTGTGAGTGCAAAAATACATATGATTCCGTTACAGACCCGAGCCTGTCATCAGGACCGCCCTTGAATTGTTTTGTTGTCAACTCAGAGTTGACTTTACTTTCCTATGTAACAAGAACAAGAACAATCCTCACCAAAAATAGGGGAGTAAACCTATATGTAAAATCCCAATTTCCCTACCGTGATTTGAACTCATAAGCCAGTGATCGCTAGCCTGGTGTGTGACCACCTGCGTTAAACTGTCAAGTCTTACATACCTCCAAAATGTATAGTAGAATTACGCAAGCACATAGAAGTAGGAGCAGCCAGGCTTGTTTCTGTTAGTTTCACCACAACAGAAAATATTTAACTGTCAGATATTCCTGAAAGATTTGGCTTCAAATCAGGAATTTTCTTATTTTGACTTATTTTATTCTGTTTAATTTCTTCATTTTTTCCATTTGCATTTGGAAAGTCCTACTGTCTCAGTATTTGGCACCATAGGCTACTGCCCGGGTTTGCTGGTAACTAGGGCTCGCCTCGGTTGTCATCAAGAATAGCAAACTAAAAAACTTGATTGAGTTAACGCCATCTACTAAACAAATCTAATTTAAGCTTCTCCATGAAAAACATTAATTCCATAATTAAATTTTATTCAATTTATTTTTAAAAGCCAGTTTTAGAATTGATTACTTTTAAAACTTAATAATACTTCAAATTTGTTTGTTTTTAATAAATCACAGCTATATCACAGAAATTATTTCATTACATTATTTTTCATACATCGTTTATCATTTTCTAAGTTTTATTATTTGCAATACAGACTTAAAAGTTATTGTTAGAAATGAATATATTTTAAATGTATTTGTAACAGACACATATGTATTTTTGCACTCACACACTCCATTCAACAAGTGAAACCACTTGACACACAAATTTTCCTTAAGAACACCCAGGTTTTTATTCCGAGAAATAAAGTTATCTTGTCCGCCAGTGCTTTTAGTAACATGGAAAAACGGTACTTGACTCAAAACACGATACCCTTTGCAGACACCCAGTCCGGTTGATACCCAGTTCAACGGACGGTATTTCAATCAGCCACATATCCTCCACTCACCCCTTCCTATAAGAAGACGGTCTATTCTTCGTTCTTTTGTCAGTCAAGATTTGTCGCTTGACAAATCCATGACGGATCCACCCTTTCCACAGAGTCGCGCCTCTCACCTCTGATTATGTACGTGCACATTCATACATACACACACACTCTTCCTTAACATCTTCAACAAACTAAGGACTCTTTAACACTTACTAAGTAGTAAACCGAACTTTTAAATGCATTCTATTTTCTTCCCAACAGCTGAGAACTACTTTATTATTATGTCTTCTGTAATAAATATACTTATTATTGTTACAAAGTATTTGCAGTTATTATTTGCATGCATCTTTATTTCATTGCAAATTTACCATGTACATCTTCTCCATGCATATTTCATCCTTTTACTGCTGCAGGAACCAACAGAGAAAGAAAGAGCGTACATCACCTTTTCTACCTTTCTGGTATCATCAGCACGCTAGCTTTACTTACGGCAGTATGACCCTTAAGACTACTATTACTACTGCTGCTACTATTAGCTTAACGTCACTATTACGGCCGTCTAGAGATTACTACGCTCTTATCATTGTTATTGTTTATACCGTTAATAATGGAGTCAGATATATTTAATAATGGTGCTAATTACATCAATATTAGCTCTAATATATTGAGTAAAATGAAGATGAAGTTCTTTGTTACGTTTAAATTCAAAATAATAAGTTACTAACCATTTGGTCCTCACATTTGGGATTGACATATGTTTTGTTCGGATCCATAGGGGGAGGTCCAACATGGATCTGTTTAAGCTTGGCACCTGGGAAAAGAATAAAAAGACATTCATAATTCTCTGTTGTATTGACAGATCCAATAATGCACACCATACAGAACAAACTAAGATTTACAAATATGTTAATGCCTGAGACATAGTTGAGGGAAGGGGCTATTTTAAAACGCTACCCAGGCCCCCAATAGAGGGGGACTTCGAAAAGCTTTATAAATAGTAGTTCACATACTGCATGCCTACTGACATTATACTGTGGCGAGTCAAAGGGGACTCTCCACACACGGTAAGCTAGATCATTCCGTCCTCACGTGCTTGGCAGCCAATCAAGGGACAGCAAGTAATCACGTTGAATCACGTAGACCGGCATAACGTGAAGACGTGTCCGAATTTCGCTTCCCTTTTCCACTCTTGGCTCTCGGGACTCGTGGCCCGGGGGCCAGAATCCAGAATCCAGATTTTCCTAACAAGCCAATAATTCGACCTAAACTGTAAGTAAGACACTTCATTTCACACGCATACTTTGCCATCATGAAATACTTTTTTGCCAAAACATTTCTACTTACACGATCGCAAACCTACACTAAAACAAATATACACACACACATAAACATTTAACCAAATTTACATGCTTGCTTGAATAAAGAAATGTTCGTCTCTTTCAAGGATTGTCTCTTTCGTTGTTATCATTCGTTGCCGTTCCCTTTATCTACCATTGATCGTATTTAAATGGAGTCATTGTAACACCACTTTTTAAAATATTTACTATGGAGAAATCTCATGCATCAAGCTGGCGTCCACAAAACCTTCCTCGCAGAAGACCTGATTCTCATCAATAGATTCGGCTTCTTTTCCCTCCACAAATCCTCCGGGCGACGGAAACCTACTTCCATAATACAATAACAAGGATATATTTGTACATACATGAATTTTATTAATAATAATGCAGCTATTGGTGTTAGTTTTGACCAATTAAGTAACAGTACAATGTTCCTCTTTCACCAAATCTCACTGTTGGTAGGGGCTCCTCAAGGAGCCAAGTCCTCCCAGGCTCCCATATTCTCTAGTTACGTCACTGACGCTCTGGGTTAATTTTTTTGCAATCTTTCAGTATTTATTTACCAATATGAATAGGTATTGAATGTTTTTGTATGTATATATTTCTGAGGGTGATGTGAATAATATTGGAATATCTTTTAAAATTAACTATATTTTATTTGTTAATCAAATGACGATTACATAAATTTAGCTTTTCAAGATTTTTAAAATTTCACATGCTACCTTCATGGGTTGATATGGAAAATGCTAGAAGGTAAAAAGATGTTTAACAAAACAGGAAATGAAAAAAGAAAGAGGCTTTTGTTTCAAGTAGGGTCAGTCTAAGGTACCGGCAACAACGGCAGTTGCCCAGGGCGCAAGTGCTAGGAGGCGCCTGTCATGTTTTTGAGACAGTAGGACTTTCCAAATACAAATGGGAAAATGAATAAATTAAACAGAATAAAAACAGTCAAATTTTTAAAAAATCCCTGATGTGAAGTGAGATTTTTCAGGAATATCTGATAGTTAATTACTTCCTATTGTAATACACTTTTTATTCCTATATATTTATTTTACTCACTAGAAAACATAAATAATTAAGATAAATCTATACTTTAAGGACTAATGGGATTTTCTTGTTCTTGAAGGTTGAGCTTGTTCTACCGAAAGCTTGACAACCCAGGGTGATTCTTCGCCTGATTTCTTCTTCATTTGAGAATTTCATGGAGATTCGTTGTCCTAGGTAGAGCAAGTTCAGCCTTCGAAAACAAGAAAAGCCCATTAGTCCTAAAAAGACGGGTATACAACCACTGCAAGATAGCACAGTATATTAGAGGAATTAAACAGGTCAGAGATGGATAGAATCCATTAGAAAACTCAAATGGCTTTGGGCTGGTCATGTTGCAAGAATGTCAGGACACCACGACTCACAACGTGGATCCCCAGAGATCATATGAGAAACTGTAGCCGGCAAAAAATAAGATGGCATGATGAACTAGACAAGTTCAGAAAGTACTGGCTATGTGACGCCCATGATAGAGAGGTCTGGAGAATCTTGAGGAACGTCTATGTCCAACGAAGGCCGCTAAAAGGCTGATGATGATGATAATGATGATGATGATGATGATGATGATGATTTAAGGGGCACCGAAGTTCAGCTTGCCCGAGGTGCCAATTATGGAGGTTGATTTGCCGGCACCCGGAAGGTTTTGTGGAGGGAAAAGAAGCCAATCTATTGATGAGAATCAGGTCTTCTGTGAGGAAGGTTTTGTGGACGCCGGCTTGATGTGTGGCTATTTGCCCGCCACGTGACTACTTGGCTGACAAGGACGTGAGGACGCAAGGGTCGAGCTTACCGTGTGTGGAGAGTTCCACTCACGGGAGACAACTCCGCTTTGACTCGCCACACCAATCATACATTTTTAAAGCTTAACATCCCAAAATTAAAGAATAGTACCACCACAATAATTTTCGTAAAGTGAGAATACAAATGTTCTTTTGTCGTTCACAGAGTTATTTCTATTTGGAGAACATTTCAATTGTGTCGATGTGTATTTCACGATATGAGACCAAGCAATGAAAATTTCACACATATTATAGACGACACATTTTAATTTCAACTTGGGTTGGGCAAGTTTTATATTTAAGTGAAAATGTATGGGGAAATCGTTTGCACAGCATTTGCAAATGTTGAATTTTATTTTATTTTTCGGTCATGTTTAGAAAAGGGAGAAAATTTCATTTTCGCTGATTTCAACCATTGCCTATTTCTGCTACGGAGGACCATCACGTAAAAATCTCCTGCTTTAGAAACATGTAGTATGGAGAATTTTTCTTCCTTTTTTTTCTTTAGAAACTGGTTTCTTGTTTGCAAAGATTTTTTTTAAATAATTTTAATAATACAAAGACCAATCGCATCAAAATCTCAAAGAATTTTAATAACAATGTTTACTCACATAAGATTTTTAATTAAAAAGTTGTTTTAAGTTCCTTCTCCTGTTTCGAAGGATGGCCGAAAAAAAAACTTTACACATTAGTAATTACGTAGTTGAAAAAATAGTTCACGCGATTGAATTTTATATTATTAAAATTATTAAAAAGAAATCTAAAAAAAATAGAAGAAAAAATAAAATTTACGCGATTGGTCTTTGTATTAAAAATAAATCTTTGCAAATAAGAAACCAGTTTCTAAAGAAAAAAAAACATATTTTTACGCGATTGGTCCTCCGTAGCAGAAATAGGCAATGGTTGAAATCAGCGAAAATGTAATGATCTCCCTTTTCGAAACATAGCCTATTTTTTTATCAATGGAAAAAGTATTCGTAATAATTCATAGAATAAAAATCCTGATCGATTATTACATTTGTTATCTGACTTTACGAAAATTCATTCTTACTGTAACATCTGCACTAATTGTGAGACTAGGGATTTTATGAAATTACTGAACACATCTTACTGTAACAGTAACATAGGTATAGCGTATAAAAAGTCACTAGATATCATCTATTCAGAAATATTATTTATTTTAAAATGTATTTTGTATTTCCACCTGTGTGTGAGTGTTTTCTTACTGACACCCTTTGTTGGAATGATAACAATTTCTTTTCTGTAAAAAGATTTTGGAAATGAGCTTTTGGTTCCCGTGGCCTATTTGTTCGCCGAAGCGAAACTGATTTTGATCAGCAACTGAAGCAGAGAAAAGCAATGAAGTTTGGTTAAAGAGAAGAAAATTGCTTTGAAAAGAACATTTTTATAGGTTAATATTTTAATATTAGGCCAATACCTTATTGAAGAGAAAGCTTATCTTTTTAACTAAAAAAACGATTTAAAAAGAGATAGAGAAAACAAATCATATCAACTCAAGTTTATTTTTATATTCTTATTAATCTTGCTTTGATATTTTCTATAGTTTTGAGAAGTGTCATTAATATTCAAATGGTTCTTCGGACGAGTGAACTCTTTCATTTAAACCCGATGTGGCTTCCACTTCTCAACAAACCTAAACACGACAAGACAAAGACACAGAAACACCCGGGCCATCTGCTATAAGGGTTACCCCCTTTAAACATAACTTCAGTTTAACCCATCACACTCGGATTTTACACCTGAAGAAGGCCGAAGAATGGATCGGCCGAAGCGTCGTGTTTACAACACAAATAACAAGAAGGAGTTCAATCGTCCGAAGGACCAGTTGGATAATCTTGCATTATTTAGAAAACTGAAAAGAGGCACGGGTTGCCTGTTCATTTCCACTGAGTTAAGAAAAACAGATCCGTCTAAAGCTTTCATTACTAAGTGGATATTTAAGCAAATGTTTGTTGGACTGACTTTAGCACATGGCCACTATTAAGGGGTACCCAGTGAAGATTGAATTTACTAACAATAGCCTGTGAGCATAGTTCCCTATAAGTCGTGCGCGTTCACACATGTTTTACAACCAGCGCACAAAGGAAATAATAGTGCGCACAAAAGATTTCAAATTCTGTAAATAGCTTACTGAGTTTTTATTGTAAGAATATTGATTCACTATGTCAAATTGAAAAGTCGAATTTAAAACTGCGCACATATTTTTGTCACAGAAAAAAATGTGCACAACATAAGATTTTTGTGCCCACCGACTACAAAAAATTAGAGGGAACATTGCCTGTGAGAATCATCGAGAGGTTATTCTTTACTAGATAATCCCCAAATTATTCTTTACTAGATAATACCCGTGAGAAAAGCTAACGGATATACAGTTTTCCCCCGCTATCCGAAAGTAGAGCGTTCCTATAAAAACCTTTCTTACGTCGAAATGGCGTAAAGCGAAGAAGCTATGACCAAATTATTAAGTTATATGGGGCAAAATCTTTGAGCATCTTCAGACCCCGAAAATGGTGAGGATATTATATCATTGGTGTTGGTGGGAGGTACAGTAGACTGACGTGTAGAAGAGAGGGGGTGGGGTATGCACTGCCTCTATAACGGCTCGCTGCAAAACAAAAGATGAACACTATTTTTGCTTTTTGCCTTTTATCGAAAAACCGCAAAAGTGGCGTTAAGCGAACTTTCGAAAAACGAGGAATTTCAGTGGAAGAGTTTAACATGATGGGTAGGAGATATTTTTATCAGCAAATGTGTGACCTTAAAGTCGAAGGTTACAGACAGAGAATCAAGAACATCACACTGTTTATTATATAAGTAAATTTCCGCTCCGAGCTGTTTACTCACTGCCATAGATTGACGGCCTGAGTTAAGTTGTGATAAAAACAAAACAAAATTAAGATTAATAAAACTAGTCTTGCCAGCACTTTAAATAAGACATGTAATGGGTTACGACTGAATTTCACTCACCAGTTGGATGAACATTAATCAATACTATTTATTTAAATGCCATAGAACTATCACAGGCATAACTTTAGATAGACTTAAAGGCATTTAAATATCCAACAATTTTTGTTTAATGACCCGGTCACTCAGGCTGAACCTCTCTGGGTGGGTGGGTATCTAATTACCGGGTTGAGGGGGTATCTAATTACATCCACTCATCCTACTTACTAAGATTATAGATACAAGACAGTGTAGCTAAAATGTCGATCCAATTACAAATTTCAAATCAAATTAATTGAAATTACAAAGCAAAACAAACTTGAAAAACATGAAATTCCTGAAGGCTTTCTCTGAAGAGAATTCAGATTAGGAGGGAAAAAGAAAAATCTGCTTCCTTAAAATAAAGGGACATTTCATCCCCTAAGACAAAATTATTTGGAGGCAAAATATTAAAAAATCTTTTAATAAAACCAAAAAAGTGAAACTGGAACAATTAGGAATGATTTAATCACAAACTTTATATCATTGTTTCAATATATTGGCAAAATCAGTGTCAAATAAGTTTTATATGAGAGTTTTCTCCAGTCATTGTTCTTAATAATGACACAAAGATTATGACGATAAAATTCAGTTTTATACAAATTTGTTTTATTTTTTCCTCAAGTGTCACTTTGCCGCTGAAGTTGTGTGTCCATCAGGTGGAATTGTCATCAAAGGGCATCATTTATGTTTTCCTTAATTGAATGACTTGTTGAATGGGTCATCCTGGATTCGTCCTGAGGTCCCCAAACGTATATCATATGCAGCGATAGGGTCAGGTTCATTGCCTGATGCTTTAGTAGCGTCCCAAAAAGGGGAAGTGCCGATGGAAGCTGACTATTTCTGCAATTTCACGCACACGTACGCCTTAGACATTGTGTCAAATTCCCTCGTGGGAAGGATAACAAATTCTTCATCGTAACTAACAATGAACGATGCGATTATTTTGCATCGCTGTCAAATTAACTGATTATTAGCCACGCTTTCATTGTTAAGTACATCATAACATCCGTTATTGAAGCTGTGGCTAAGTTCACAGAATTATTTTCTTTTTGGACAATTGAACTCCTTCTTGTTGTTTATGTTGTTCACACGACGTTTCTGCCGATTCATTCTACGGCCTTCTTCGGATGTAATATGTAATATCCATCAGATATTCCTGAAAAATCTGACTTCATATGAGGGAATCTTCTTGTTTTGTTTAATTTATTTATTTTCTCATTTCTCCATTTGTATTTGGAATGTCCTACTGTCTCAGACACATGACAGGCTCCTCCTAACACTTGGCGTCCTGGGCGATTGCCCATGTTGCCTGTACATTGGGCCGCCTCTGTCAGCAGCACAATGACCTAGTTTAAACTCCTAGGGCATACTGACACGAAAATTTGAAACAACACCCGAAAGGAGAGACACAGTGCTTAAAAAGAATATATAGAGGGGGTGGGGGGCTGGCTCCTTATGGGGCCCTCTCCAACATTTAATGATATTTGTCAGTAGGAATGCAGTACGTGAACTACTATTTATAAAGGTTTTGGTCCCCCTTCCATTGGGGGCTCACGGGAGTGAGGGGCGTTTTCAATCACTCACTAGACATGTCATTTTTTACCAGTGTTTGTACGGTAGAAAAAAGAGAACATTATACAATTTTTAAAAAATAAATAAGAACCTAAGAATAAAACTTTTTAAGGAGACACAGGAATAAATAATAGTGAATAAATATATAAATAAAATAAATGAATAAATAAAACTTTTTT
>VCCN01000987.1:166364-181542 GCA_006491835.1 Architeuthis dux
TGCGTGTTTGTTTCAAAGACCTTTTCTTTTCCACGCTACTGTCATGTGTGTACAGGGTTGCCAAATTAGCCATTTTCCGGCTAGATCTGGCTGGATTAATTTTTTTAGATTTAGCATACAAAAATCTACAATTGCCGAAAATCTGGCCATTTTAAAAAAGAATGTTTAGTTAGTTTAATAAAAGTATATGTACAATTTTTATTGAAAGTTTGTTCTGGTGTCTTAGTGTATAGTTATTTTATTTAAGTGGGCTTTAAATGAGTACATATAACATATTTTAGCCGATTTTAGCCATTTTTAAAGACAGTTTTACTGTTTTGCTATAAATAAGAAACCATACTTGACAACACTGTGTGAATGATTGCTGTCAACCTGGGTGTGAAAACCTACCACACTTTATTACTACAACAACAAAGTCTGGTCAGTCACTCAATAGACACAGTCACGTGGCCAACGTCTTTTGGCAGCACGCTGTGTTAGGGGTGATCAATCAAAAAGTTACTTCTCTCGCATTTTGTTGATCACTGAAGAAAAAGTCTGAATTTTCAAAAAAAACAAGCGTGAATGTTACCGTGACCGGACACAAACTAAGCATAAACTTAGATTGCAAATTGAGCATAAACTTAGACTGCAAATTGAAACCCCACAAAAAACTTATTTGGGTGGGGGGATTAAACAGACATAAGGAGTAAATACTGAAATTTCCAGCCCTCTAGCTCCATTGGTGCGGCCTGTATGCGTGATACATATCATAGACAGCCAGCCAAACCAACTTAAAAACTGAAGAAACCTATATTGATGTTGACAGTTTTGGTTGACGGTTTATAACACGCAGTAGTGGACGAGTTGTTTACTATTTACATGCAGATTTGTAGAAGCAGTACAAACAAAATTACCAACGCTAGGTTTTTAAACCCGGATGATCTCGATTGTTCGATACCTCAATATCCAGCTTTCTTGGCTTCTATATCTATGGTCACGGACTTTTGACACCAAAGTCTCGTGTGTCGATAAAAACGCCCAACACTTCTAACATGTCAATCTTATCGTAATAAATAGTTAATCCCCGCGAAAAAAGTTGACTGATATATTTGAATTTACTATGATTATGTGATTTTTTTAAGAAAACAAATACTGAATTCCTTTCTGTTGAAGAGTCCATAGTTTCAAATGATGGGTAGATAATACTTTTATCTGCAAAATTGTTACTTTTAAATAGAAGAGTCGGTTGTTATGGACAGAGAAACAAAAAGATAACATGCTCATTATATAAGAAGATTAAATTAGCATAAGTTGGTATCTAAACATCGATACTGGGAGATCCAATGAGGATTGAACCCACTAACAACGGCCAGTAAGATTAGATAAGCAGATAATCAAAAGTTTGATTACTATGTAATTGAGCTACACCATAGGGCTCAGCAATGTGAGTTCGGAGAAATATCCGACAGTCTCATCAAAGACATATTAATATGCGCTACGAAAGACTTAAGATTAAGAGAACGTTTACTCAGAGAACCAGACTTGAACTTAAACATAGCTATGCAAACCGGACAAAGCACTGAAGAGACAAGACGACAATCAAAAATACTAGCAGCTAGTATTTTTTCTAGTGTTTCTACTGAAACTTAAAGTGGCGACATTTCGAGCATACGTAGTCAACATACACAAGATGGCGCCAAAAATGTCAAAAGCCTCCATGCTAGAGCCAATGACAGAAAGCACGCCAAAATACAAAATTGCATCAGCTTACGTAAATATCGCGGTGGCAGTCACACTAGAAATAATTGCCCTGCATGTCATAAAATATGCAGCAAATGTAACAAAAAGGACATCTTTCGAAAATGTGTAGATCTAAAAGATCGGTACACACAATTTAAATCTCTTCAGACGACGATTCAAATAATGAAGAATACTCAATGGACGCGATCAATTTTTATGATTCTAAACAAGTTAAATGTAAAAATCTTAAAAAGAAATAATATTAGTACTTTTGCGTTCTGCAAACGTACTCGGAAGTTTGGAAGATAGAACCAGCTTTCTTCCATAGGGGGTGTTTAACGCGAAGCGGCATCGTGTGGGAGAAAGAACAACAATGCAAAAGGTGTTTTGGTTCGAGATAATCCAATCTTTAATACATAAGAAGAGAGAGAGAGAGAGAGAGAGAGAGAGAGAGAGAGAGAGAGAATATAGAGGGAAGGTAGGGTTGGTTGGGTTTGGTTGCGAAAAAGGTGGGGTTTCGCGAGGAGAAGGGGACTCACTGGTGTCGTGGCTAACACCGGCTAACAATGTTCAATAGTTCGTCATTACGGATGGCCAGTTGCAAGTGATGGGGGATGATTCTGGATTTCTTGTTGCCTCTGGCAGCATTTCCTGCCAATTCGAAGATCTCAGCGGCCAGATATTTCATGACGGCGGCCATGTAGACGGGGGAACCGGCACCGACCCTCTTGGTATAGTTGCCACCGATGGGGAATTGAAGTCCGGCACGGGATGAACGTGTCCTCCTCTTTCCCCTTAACTTTCCTCCTTTGCCACGTCCTGACATTTTGCTGTGTAGATGTAAATTCAGAATGAAAGTTAGCAGTTCAGTCCCCCAGTTTAGGTCTTGTCAGCACGGCTGTCGAATGCGAAGAGGGAGGGAAAGGGATTTTGAAGTCCGCGGTCCCTTTTTTTAGGCTCTTCTCATTGGTCGAATTTCAACCAATGGGATAGTGTTCAATTTTAACCCCTTAACTTTATTTTGGGGCAGGAAGAAAAATTGAGGAATGGGAGACAAATAATATTTCTAATACAAATCCAATTCATACAGACAGTGAAAAACGATGTTTCAGAAAGTTGGACTGTCAAATTGAAATTAAACCAGTCTGTAATAAAATTCAAGATTGACTCGGGCGCGGAAATAAACGTTTAACCCAATGGTTTTTATGAAAATCTCTTTCGCCTACTCAAATTGAAAAACACTTCTGTGAAGTTGAATGCCTACAATAATACAAAAATTCCTGTTTTAGGAAAATGCACGGCAACTATAAAGCACAAAAACGTTGAAACTCCCGTATTATTCATCGTGGCAGATGTACATTTTCAACCTGTGCTCGACGCAAAAACGTGCAAGAAGTTGAATCTAATTCAGAGAATTTTTAAAATAAACAAAACAAGCATACCGAATCTATTAAAATAATTTGATGACTGTTTCGGTGAGATTGGCACTTTGCCGTCCACTCACCACATAACTATCGACCCTGAAATATTTTATATTATTCACACCCCCCCCCCGAAAGTTTCCAACCGCCCTAAAAGACAAAGGAAAACAAGAACTGGATAAAATGACAAAAATGGGAATAATACTACCTGTTAGACAATCTATAGAATGTGTTAACTCCCTTGTGGTTGTTGAAAAGGCCAACGGAAAATTACGACTCTGTTTAGATCCTCGAGATCGGCTGAAAATACTTTTCTAAGCTCGATGCTTCCAACGGATTTTGTCAAATTCTAGTTGATGAAGAAAGCTCTCGTCTTTCAATACGCCGTTCGGAAGGTATCGTTTCACACGACTACCTTACGGAATTCACAGTACAAGTGAAGTATTCTAAATTGGAATTGCACAAATTATAGAAGGAATCGAAGAACTCCCAAGATGATATCATAACTTGGTCGAATACTTTAGAAGAGCACACAGAGAGACTCGAGCACACTTTTAACCGACTGCGAAAGCACGGTTTGAAATTAAATAAATCTAAGTGTATTTTCGCTAAGTCACAGATAACGTATCTGGGTCATCTCCATCACAAGTGAATGATTGAAACCTTATCCATCTAAAGTTGAAGCAATTATTGACCCCACCCAAGTGTAAACAAGACCTACAAAGATTTTTAGGCATGACAAACTACTTGTGCAAATTTCTCCCAAAGGTGACGATGCCATTACGTCAACTTCTACAAAATGACACCCTCTGGTCATTTGAAAAGCCTCAAATGTAAGCAACATCAAAGCTCAAAGAGATGATCACAAATTACCCTGTGTTACAATTTTATAACCCCAATGTTGTGTTCTTATAGTAGCTGTGTGAAATTAGAATGCGTTTTGATTCGTAATCTGTTTAAGCGTGTTAAGAAAAGAAGACAGAACAAGATAACACGTGTGATAGGGTTGATTAGCCTGGTGAAAGTGACCCTTCCCTGGTCCCACTTCCGGCTCGCGCTTTTGGGACCGGAAGTGGAACAGGGATTGCTGGGAGCTTCCTCGGCATGTTTATTTATGTAGATATATTTATATAAACATTATACCCAATTTACCCATAAGAATTATGACAGACGCATGTCAGCACGGACTCGGTGCTGTACTGGAACAAACTCACAACAGGAAATGGCTACCCATTTCATTTGCATCACGTGTCTTCTAGAAAGTGAAACTTTAAGCATAGAGTTTGCTTGTAAAAAGTTCCATCAATTTATTTATAGTACTCATTTCTTGACCGAAAACCTTTGAAACAAATTTTCAAGAAACCACTCACAAAATCCCCTCCAAGAATACAAAGATTCTTATTAGCCCTACAACGTTACGATTTTGATCTCAACTATATACCAGGTCGTGACTCAGTCGTCGCTGATACCCTATCCCGTGCTTATCTCCAGCACAACAATCCTGAAATATCTTATGCAGATATGAAGACATACGTTCACTCAATTATAAAAAATTACCTTTTGAGTGACAACAAGCTCAATGTCTACAGGGAAACCACTGCAGGCGACCCAACTCTACAAACACTCATAACATAACAAGTGAATAGCCCCACAAAGAAGTACATCCCCTCTTCTATTCAACCCTTTGTTTCTATCAGCGACGGAATTTCAGCTGTACAATGACTCGTACTCAAATGTACACGGAATATCGTTCATAATACTCTGCGTAGGGAAGTCCTACAGAAAATCCATAACGGACATTTAGCATTGAAAAATGCATAGCACTAGCCAAAGAATGTGTATACTGGCCCGGCATAAATGCTTAGATCAGGAACAGGACATGGTCAGCACATGTTCGACATGCATTGATCACCGAAATCAACAACCAGCCGAACCTGTAAACAATCATGAAATTCCTGTTACACCATGGACAAAAGTAGGTACAGATATATGTCATCTATACCATGAATCATATCTTATAATCGTGGACTACACCACAAGATATTCTGATGTACATCAATTACAAAACTGTAAATCAAATACAGTCATTGAAAATTTGAAGCACACTTTTGCCAAATTCGGCATTCCTCAGATCGTTGTGAGTGACAACGGACCTGAATTCAAATAACAGGATTTCAAAATATTCGCCGAAAAATGGGATTTTGAACACATAAAAACAAGTCCAAATTATCCTCACTCGAATGGTATGGTAGAACGAAATATTCAGACGATAAAAAAGACTCTCAAAAAAGCCATAAATAATGACAATGATCCAAACTTGGCACTTTTAGCACTACGCACAACACCATTAAAAGATGGATCCCCCTCCCCCGCTAAACAACTTACACACAAACCTCCCAAACATATTCCATCACAAAAAGTCACACAAAAAGAATCAGAGAAATCACACTCTTCACATGAACTACCCTTACCTAAACCAAATGACAGTGTACGAATAGAATTCGATAATAACTGTAACAGAAAAGGTAAAATAGTTAAAAAAATAACTAAAACAATCTCGTTCATATTTGGCAGTTACCGCGGAAGGTAATTACATAAGGCGAAATAGATGTCATCTCATTAAAATAAAGGAATACATACAAACAGTCCCAGATACCAAAAATCACAGATCGATATCAACAAACACAACCAACAAATCAGGAAACACGGAAATCCGACAACACAACATGCAGTGGACGAATAATAACCCCTACTATACAGAAAATGATAACATCAATTAACATCATAAAAGAAATTATCCCCCTTACACCAATAAAAGAAGAAAAAAGAAAAGCTTTTAACTAAAAAAAAAACAAATTCTCTCCCAATCTTCCCTGCTCAAAAATAAATTATTAAAAAGGGGGAGATGTTATATATACAATTACTACTACATGTAGTAATATTAGATCCAAAGCCAATTACGTCCCCTTGCTGTGACATCACTGGCTGCTGCTACTGATTAAGTATTAAAACATATCTTGTTCGATCAACACGTGTCTGTCTTGTTCTTTACATGCATATTCTTAATCCGTACCCATCTTCAATTACATAACATCATCAGCATATAATAGAGGGTAGGGGCATTTTTATCAGCAAAATCATTACCTTTGAGTGGGAGCGTCCAGGACAGAGAACCAAGAAAATCACACTGTTCATTATATAAGTAGATCATTGTGTTATTAGTAAGAAGAAAGATTGCAGAACATTCTTAGATACAATTATCTGTGTAAACAATATAAACACGGAGTTATTTGTGTTTGAAAAGTTTTTTACACTGAGCAAATTGATGTAACCTGAGAATTTGTATTAGAAGTTTTTTGCCCAAAACACACAAAGATTTTAAAGTTTTCATATTTTCTTAAAGTACTAAAATAGGGTTAAAAATATCAAGCTGGCTTTGTTACCTCGACGTGAACCCTATGAAGTACGAAACTAAGTATTAGCTTCCTTTTGTTTCGTGACGTCAGCACGATTATAAACACCTTAGTTTTATTATTATCTTGGCTTTTTTTAGCCTGTCCCAGCAGTGCTTCATTCGCCCGTGTCTACTTCCTTCTGGCAAGTAAAATATCTCTTCCTTTTTTCCACTTAGTATTTGGGTCGCCTAGGGCCCACTTTTAACTACGGACATTTCTTCAAATGCCGTCTCTTCTTGCTTCCAATCTTTGGTCATTCTCTCTGCATTCATTTTCGCCACAACTAGGAATGAACGCTTCAAATATAGGCCCTTTCGAGAATCAACAATGACCATCGATGACTGTAGTTTCTGTTAACACGTTTAGCGGAGCAACTCCTTAAAATGTCTTCCTGATTAGAAACTATATTTCCTACATGCCTGGCACCTTCTCCTTTGTGTCAAAAGCCTTTTTTTCTCTTAACAACCGATTTCTTTTGCTGAGAGCAGGCAATTCTTAGGCGCACTTATCACCTAAGGATTTAGTTCACATAACTAACGCTGCATTCTCACAAAATCTATTTCGGAACACGAAAACCGGCTAAAGGCAGAAAACCCCTTTTTACCACGACGCTTCATCACACCAAAACCTCTCACTCTAACTCCTTTTACATATATGTGTATCCCATTTTATTGTACCCTTTTTCATTGCAATGTTTTATTAAATACAACCTTTTTTCATTTTAAATCTGACGCCTTTTGTTTTGATTACTTTGTTTGTATTGTCCGCCAAAAACCAATATGGCCGATTTTCCTACCTCCTCTTTTTGACTACGTGACCTCCTTCCTCCCTCAACAGGAGGACACCAACTGCTATTACTGCTGCGGCCACAGTCCGACATGATAGGTCATTTTGGCCATCACATTTTTACCGTTAATTTCGAATGAAGAAACGATCTACATTCTCCTTCGGCTCAAATAACTTCCCCCTTCTTTAACATCGATTACATCCCTTACAAATTATAACCTTGTAGTTACCCCAATTCCTACAGGCCTATTTCAATACAATTCTCGGCACTACTTCATTTATGAATGATTTTCTTTTAATAAAAAAGGTTTTATGTAAGAAAATCTTTAACCCTTTCACTTTTTTTTAATTCATGAAATCTTTTTCTTTCTTTTTTTTACTACTAACTATATGCTATTTTCTTGCAAAGAAGATATTTAATTTCTGCAAAATGTTTTAAAAGAGCTTCAAAGGGTGCGTGAACACCGCTAGTTTTTTTATTTCAAAATTTAATGAAGTTTATCAAGGTTTTCCATACATTACAGTTTATCAAGGTTTTTATTAGTGGAAACGGTTCTTAAATTCACGGTATTTCACATCATGAGATCTTTGCACTAACCTTCATATTATGTATTCGGAAGTGTTTGTAAAATGTATCTAACATTTATGTATTTCTATTTTTCACAATATGAGTTTCGTCTCATTTATATCCTCTGGCGTTATGAAACGAACAATCTTTGTTTTCCTCGCCTTTTGATATTCAACTGAAAACTACTAACTGGACACAGGGGTTGGTAAACCATAGACAATGAAATGTTCTTCGTATGCACCCGTTAGTCACATATTCCGTTGTCTACACTACCACTAAAATCTCTCATTCACTAAGTATAATATAAGAATCCATATAAGTATCTGCGGTTGATTTCCTTATCACTTGAACTTGGGGTCAGATGAATTTTACACCTTAGTAAATCCGCTACAAATCTCAAGTCTTTTTCTGTAAATTCTATCTGGCAAAAAATAGTACCAAGTTTGTACAAACGTACAAACTTTTGGGCCCTGCAAGTTGCCGTTGTATGGTCTTGGTCGTCGTACTGTTACGTTGGTAGTCACATGTGAACTAACTTATCAAGCGTTAATTTTGAAGTATTTATTTGCGTAAACTTATTATGTTTTAACCACGTGCAAATTCTGAAGTATTGCAATTTGTATCCCTATTTAACAACGATGAGTGAAGAGTCGGTAAAGAAAAGAGAGAGAAAATGGTGTGTACAATCTTTCAAAAATTAGTGGCTGCAGGAACCTGAATTTATAGATAAATTGAAAAAGGATAGCACTGATGAAAACGACAGCTACTGTGTGTGTTGTAGAATTTCACTTAAGAATGCGAATAAATCAATGTTGTTAACTCTATAAGATTCGAAAGGAAATAATGTTGTATCTTATATAAACATATAATATGTGGAAGAGAGTGAGTGAGAAGAATTCACTATGAAAATATAGCAGCTAACTGTTCACTAGTTGTAGTGGTGTTAGCAGCAGCCGCCATGGCAGTCCCAGCGAATACGCATTGAGGAAGGAGAAGAAAGAGAAAGCTGACAGATTCTGACAGACAAGGCGGGAAATACCCCTTGTTTGAAAGGGAGGTCTCCGATTGGCTGAATAATTTTTTCATATTTTAGACTATTTTTAGGAAAGTGGTTGCTACAAAGCTTTCATATATCATACAGGATCGCATTGCACATCATGAAAAATTAGAAAGTATTGAAATGTGTCAAAAACAAAAGTTTTCAATAGTCATTGATGAAAGTACTGATTTATCTGTGACAACAGTTTTGTCCATCGGTATTTTGATGAAAACAAACGTGATGTTGTTGATGCTCTTTTTGACATGGTAGTAGTAGAAAATGCGACAGCGATAGCTCTCTTTAAGGCTGTTATATCTCTGTTCAATGAAAGGAATATTCATGTGGACAATATTATCAGATTTGGAAGCGACAACTGCTCTACAATGATGGGAAAGACAAGTTACTAAAATATGTGCCATCAGTTTACATTTTTGGATATGTCTCTTTGTGCAAGCCATGCTGTGTCAGAGTTACCGTCATATGATTTTGCAATGATCCAAGATGTTGTTCAGACCGCCCATCATAAAACACCAAAGCTGGCACAAATTAGGTGGTTATCCAGAAAAAATGTGATAAGTAATTCTGAATCAAAAATTAATAAAGTTGATGAAGCAACGCGAATATATGAGACGCTAGTCAACTGTAAAACAAAACATTTGCTTTGTTTCCTGTAATGTTTTTATATTCTATTCGCCTATGTATTGTATTTCATGATTTAAGCGTGAATAAAAGGCAAGCAACTCGTCCGATCGTAGCGTACCGGAAGCTTATACGAAGCCACGGGCTGATAGGCAAGCAACTCGTCCGATCGTAGCGTACCGGTAGCTTAGACGAAGCCTCGATCTGATAACGGAAGTGACCAGGCGAAATCTGGTTTTCGGTGGCTATGGTCGGTCTCTTGACCAGCGGCCATCAACATAAATACACGTGTCTTTGTTTCTCTCTTCTTTTCTTACACAGCTAAACACGGTCAAAAACCAAACGCGTTTTTAACCTTTCGTTTTTATAGAAACTGATTTGTTTTTAAAATTGTGCTGTAAAAATGTTGTTTTTTTGTGTGTAGGGCATATTTTCTTTGTCGAATGAACTGTTCGAATTGAAGATAACGGTTGCTTTTCGTTTATTTCTGTTGTTGCTAAGTTTAGACTGGACCTTAATTTTGTATCATTATTCATCCTAGACAAGTTTTGTCAACGATATTTTGTAGTAGCACGTATGCTTAATAATATATCAAAAGTCTACCAGAGTCTAACCACTGGAAAGGTATAATGTTCAAGATGGCATCCAAGTTGACTGCCAAATTAGTTGGCTGCATTTATGAAAATAACCCCCTACCCCCAAATCGCAACAAAAGGTTTCACAACGGATCTTTGTAGTATCAAGTATGCTTTACAACATATCTAAAGTCTACAGTTTGACCATTAAAAAGGTGTACTTGTACGTCAAACGTGCCGCCAAATCTCTAAAATGCCCATTACTCGTTCATTTTCCTCCCTAGACAAGTTTGTTTTTGTTGTATCAAGAGTGCTCAATAACATATCAAAAGTCTACCACAATTTGACCACTGGGAAGGCCTTCTGTTAATAACTTGTTTAACCAGATTTTTCTGGTTATAAAGAATAATTTAGTAAATACATACATTTCAAATGTAAAATATTCACTATTTGTTGTATATTTATTAGCTGCACCTTTCTAGAACGCCTATATGCAGGCAGTTGTGAATGACATCAGCAAACGCATATGTAATAGCCGATATTGACCTTTTTACACTTAGTGACGCCTGTGTGACCTCTGCACCCCTGGAGAGGGTGACGTACACCTGCAGAATATTAAATAGGTTCCATCAAATAAGTTTAGCATGGTGGTTGCTTTTACTCTCTCGGGTGAAACGAGAAACAAATTTAGTGCACTTTTCTGGATTCTGCCTCCTCACTATAACCGAGGTGTTACTGTATTAGATTGTTACTAATGAGATGTCGTTTATCTTTTACAAGCAGAGACTGTTAATTTTCAATAAGTTGAATCTGAACACTATCAATCATCGTGATATTTTAGGTGTGCCTTTGAAAGTTTTAACTACGTCGTTTCATTTGACGTCAGTAAAATATACCTGATAAATGGATAGAAAATTACGTCAATCTAAATCAGGCACGAGTTGTAATATTATCTTGATTTTATTTGTATTAGATGTAGCCCCGTGAAGCATTATGAAAAATAAATCAAGCATAGATAATTGTGCTTTTACGGCTTACTTTTTCAGAAGGTCCATCCAGGTTGACTTGAAACGTCATTTGTTGCTATTCAACATAATGCAATTATCATATCATAAACATCTCGAATGTCCGGTTCACACGAAACATTTCTTTTTTAATTTCATTGTTACAAGAAACGGCATTTAAAAAAGAAGTATTGCATGTTTGACACAAATTTCAAAACTAGGAAGCACTCAGAGAGCGCATACCTCTGCCAACACCATACACCAACTAAAGATTGAAGGAAGATCAGTTCACAAATAGCTACAACGCACGGGGGGTAACTGTAAAAAATCCACTGGCCTACTGACTAGGCGCCAGGCGGAACCAGCCCACAGACTGACTGGCCCACCGGGATTTTGCCCGGTTGCCCGGCGGCCCAACCCGTGCCCAGTGTTGCTTAACTTTGAATATAATCTTTTTAAAATTGGCCAGATTCTACCTGACCATTGTATACTTAAAATGCTTATGAGGGCAAGCCCCCTTTTCTTGCACAGTCTTCTTTTTAGAGCTGATATCTTAGAAAATAGCCAAAGATTTTGACTAGAATCTCAGCCTCAGCTCTAAGCAACCGAGAGGCTTATATTAATAAAACGTGTATTAAGCATTAAGTAAGAGTACGACATCACTTATTTGCATGTAGGTATGAACAAACATTTTCAGCCTGTAATCGACACCTGATTGTAAAAACGTAATTATTTTTTTTTAATTCCGTTCTCGATTTTAAAATTGTTTTTCTAGAAATAAATTAACTCAAATCTTTATCTAAACAAAAAGAAAAATGTATTTTCATTAACGTAGATTTTGACTGTTTAAATTCAATGTTTCCTATATTCAGCAAAAAATCAATAACGATGCCATTATCGATGACACTTAAAGAAGTTTAAAAATTGAAAATTTCATTGTTAAAAATCTACCAAAAGGTTATTGTCAAATTCAGATAAATTTAGCGAAAATATTTAGGTTTATAATCGGTCAACTAAACTGCGCTAAAAATGTCCTACATTTTGCATTTAAAAAATGAAAAATAAATCTTTAACACTATCTACCAGCCCCTTTCAATGGTAGTGGTCGATATTTCCGATTGTGCGTTGACAGACTGGCTAATTCATGCTGAAATGGTAGACAGAGGGGATATAAATAAATGTAAGAAAAGAAATTCGCCTTCTAACTCAGTCATTTCCCTTTCAGAAAATCTGAGCTGGACCTTGAATATTTCTGCCAGAAGATGGACGCTATCAAAGGTATATTGTTGGTTGTAGAAGTTTAGAAAGCGTGCATGTTTGAGAACGACAACCTTAAGTGGAAACCATTTCCATGCAGGAAACATTGCTTATGATATACAAGGCATGCGTTTAAAATATTATCATGCTGCGTTTCAGAGATGTCACCATCATCTAACATATCCTCGAGGGTATATCGTGCAACACCAATAACCGCTTATGAGATAATTAGCGAGATCATCAACATCTATGCGAAGTTTACCCTATTTGTACCGTATGACGAATTCTGGCTTCATGAATAGGATGAGTAAGATGCAAGGTGTATCAAACAATGCATCGTACATAATATGAATTACTGAACCCCATCTTTGAAGTAACAAATTCAAATTAATGGGACATTGCAATGTCGAATTCAAAAACGTACAGTAAATCTGCAACATCGGGTTAGTAAACGAATTGATTAATCTGTTTAAATGAGTTATTCTTTTCTCGCCATCCTTAATTTCTGGATCTTGTGAGAGAAAATAACTTTTAAGTGACGGAAAGAGTGTTAGTTTCCGTGTTAGGCATTCCGATAGACCAATCCAGTGAACAAAATGAAATTTAATTATTTTAGCATACTCTTGGTCACAAGACGCACAAATATCGACAAGTATGTTCTTTCGTTTCGAAGTGTAGTTAAAATGAAAATATATGTCCACTAGAAGGTCTTCAATATTAAAATTCTCTGCAACTCTCTGCAAAATGCATTCGTTGCATTGCCAGCAGTATTATGCGCGATGTGACATGGGCAACCCATAAGCAAAATGTCCATATTTATTTTGTGCCACCAATGTTAACCGAAGTATTGTCAACACCAAGCGAAATACAATTTTCACATGGAATTTCATATTTAGACATCGCATTGTCAATAGCTTGGAAAATACCAGAAGATGTAGCTACCCTAGAGAGACACATGTGTTATGACCTTGTGCTGATTGATATAAAGAAACAGGTTTGTTGTTCCAAATTTCGACCACTGCTCCCATCCGTGGTTAAGCTGTAGAATGAGGATTGCGCAGCGGCCACTTTATGAAAATTAGATAAAATACGGTTTCGAACATCGGGCTGGTTTTGTCACCAAGATCAAACCAGCCTGAATGCTATGAAATACGAAACTAAACATATTCCCCTTTTCTTTTTACAGTGCACCCTTGCCTCATCGCTTAGTACATCCTGGCCTTTAGACACGCGGGGCTCCTCCCGTGTGTACTACACATACGTAAATCTCTTCCGCTCTGTTCCTCCCTGGCGTTTCTACCACCCAGTGCTCAGCCCGTGTGTACTATACACACGTAAATTTCTTTCTTTCTTTCTTAAAATGCCGTCTTAAATTCTTTGGTCACTCTCGCTACATTTCTTTTCGCCCCGACTAGAAATAAATACCTAATACCAGATGCCTTAAAACATTCTTCCCGATAAGAAACTTCTCCTGTCTACGCCGGCGCTTATTTTCGTTTCAGTCATTTGCCTTTTTTCTAAACTGATTTCCTTGTCTTGATCACAAATTATCTGGTTTCGATTATAACTCATGCTACAACAAGACAAATCTATTTCGGTACATAAAACGGCAAGTGGCAGAAACACTTTGTTATATTTACTCTTCTCTGGTACGATCTCTCTTTAAAACTCCCTACACGTTTTTACATTTTTTTATCCAAATGTGTGTACCCTTTTAAATGTATTGTTTTATTAAACGTCATGTCAATGTATACTTTCGCATTGTGTCTTCCTTATCCAGATTCTGGTACCTATTTTCTCCCGTCTTCCCATACACGTGGTTCCTAACCACTTTTCAAAATGGACGCCTTTTCTAGTGTTTGGGTGCGCGATTGAAACATGGCGTCTGTGGCATGTTTGATTCGCACAAAGATATTTTCGCGCCCTTTTTGACTGGCTGCTATTGTTTGCTTCTTTCTCTTTTTCTCTCATGACAACTTGCTGCTGCTACTATTTTCCACCATGGCTATTGCTACTACAGCTATTACTAGCATGGCCGCTACTATTAACGGGGAAATTCTCCCATATTCTCACTTAACTTTATGCAACTTTTAAAGCTTACAAATTAGTTCCCCTTTACAACCTTCACTCCTAAAATTGCATTAATTTAGTTAGGTTGGCATGCAAATCAGGTTGTATTGCCCTGTTTAGTATACAAGTTGCTTTTGCCATCGCATTAGTATACGCTTGGGCAATTTTAATTTATTCAACTTATACTAATTGTTGTGTTCTTGTTGTTCTTCTTGTGGTAGCTGTGTGAAATTAGAATGCGTTTTGATTCGTAATCTGTTTAAGCGTGTTAAGAAAAGAAGACAGAACAAGATAACACGTGTGATAGGGTTGATTAGCCTGGTAAGAAGTGAGCCTTCCCCGTTCCCACTTCCGGTTCCCGCTTTTTGGGACCGGAAACGGAATGGGGGTTGCTGGGAGCTTGCCTCGGCATGTTTATTGATATAGATATATTTATATAAACATTACACCACTCACCTTCTTTTTTTTTAAATAAATTTTTAAAAATGTATTTCTGTTCGTATAATTGTTTATGTTCCGCTTACTGCAAGTGTTCGTTCTTCTGTACGGTGTTGTAGCGTTTTATCAGTGAGCGATCTGCGCGTTTTGAGTTTTTTCTTCTTTTTTTTAAGCATGTTGTTTTGTATTTTTCGAAAAGAGATG
>VCCN01000987.1:187788-207485 GCA_006491835.1 Architeuthis dux
CTATCATTTATCTGTCCTATTCCGTATTTTCCTACACTGGATACCCTAGTCTTCCCTTTACTGCGAAATAAAACAACGCATAACGATAGGCTGGAAAGCATTTGGTATGAATAGAAACATTCTGAGGAGCCCCTTGCCAATGTGCCTAAAACGAAAAGTATATAACGGCTGCATAATACCAGCCATGACTTATGGGTGCGAAACCTGGAAATTAACCAAACGAGCAGAAAACCAACTTAGAATAGCACAGAGAGCAATGGACAGATCAATGCTAGGGGTAACGCTAAGAGATAGAAAAGGATCAACATGGATCAGAGAAAGGACTAGAGTAAAGGATATTATACAACTAATTAAACAACAAAAGTGGAGATGGGCCGGTCACCTAGCGAGAAGAGATGACAATAGATGGGGGAAAAGACTAACAGATTGGTGCCCATGGGATAGTAAAAGAAGTAGGAAACGGCCAGACACAAGATGGAGTATATATACATCTCTCTATATATATGTATCTATGTTTATATGTGCATGTTTTTAATATGAATAATAGCCCCCGTTTTACGAGCCCCGTTTCCAGTCACGAAAACGGGAGCCCGGAAGTGGGAGCTGGGAAGGCTCCTCAGTTCTTCACAGGCAATAGCCCTGAGCAACACGTGTCTTTCGTTTCGTCTCTTTTCTTAACATGCTAAACACAGTTATGAACCAAACGCGTTCAAGCTAACTACAGCTAAAACAGAAAGGACAACAAAACGAACAAAGGCACTAATACCAGACGACATTATACCATCCTCTATAGACATAGACAAGAAATTAAAAAAATATACATGAAAAATAACTTAAATAATTAATGCATTCACTCTGGCTTGGATTCCTGCTCTTTTTCCATCGCCTCGACGTGGTGCTGGTTGCCCTACATGAACATCAGCCTCTCAAAGTTGGCATTTGACAGGGTGAGCCACCCTATCAAATGCCAACTTTGAGAGGCTGATGTTCATGTAGGGCAACCAGCACCACGTCGAGGCGATGGAAAAAGAGCCCTCAAGATGTCCTTGTCTATGGAGAACAGGCGCTCAACTGCAGCACTGGATGGGATGGCTGTGTTGTACTTGATCGACAGGTCGATCAATACTTGCTCACCCAAGAAGGCGACATCGGCCAGGACCCCCGTCAAGCCGGCCTCCAGTCAGGTCTTCACCAAGTTCTGTGCCTGCTGTTCTGCTGAAGAAGTCATCTTCCTCATCCTCATTGCTGATGGTGCTGCTGCACTCCTCACTGGTCTCCCCCAGGGCTGTCTTTACGACGGTCTCCATGGCCTTCTTTACCCTGCTGACGAAACCTGGGGTGGAAGGCAGCGGCCGCTAACGAAAGAGTTAGCTTCGCTAATTAGCGGACTAGCAGAAGAGTTCTCACCACTATATATATAGTAAAAGGTTTTAAAAGAAAGTGAATACTTAAAGGAAAAAAATGTCCGCAAATGTATTAGATTTAAGTATTATTATTTTTTACGTTTGATTACTACACGTGTTTCGGCTATTAAAAGCCTCTTCAGGTAAATCTTTTTAAAATAATCTTTTTAAAAAGGTATTTTACAAAACTGAAAAACATATATGTATGTGTGTGTCGGTTTGTGTTGCTCTCTGTTGGAGAGCTATCCGTGTAAGCCACATCACTTGGCTTGGGAGGAGCGCTGTGGGCCTGTGATGGTGACCACCACTATATAGTATCATTAGTCAGTGTGTGGGGGCTGGGAGTTGTCTCAGCTAGTATCAGGGATGGGGGGTTAAAATTCTTTGACCCTGTTGAGTTGGTTTTTGGTTGTCACATTGGGGATCGTGTTACAGCCTTGAGATTTTGACATTAGGGACACTGGGGTAGAGGGGAATATTTTAATTTCATAGTTTTTAGTTGCTGAATAAAGTGTTTTTCTTATGGTCTATTTAATAATGGTTTGTATCTATGAATTATATTTTGTTCTTTTGTTGCAGGTATTGTGTAATCATCTGTTTGATAAATCGGCATTATTCTGAAGTTCCCATTGCTACATTAGAAAATATGTTTTGAAACATGTAGGTGCCTGTTCTCAGGGATTTTGATATTGCTTTTGTGGAGTGATGCTCTGTTATTCAGTGATTGCTGCCTATATAATCTTCATTACAGTTTGTACATTCAATTAATGATAGATAACGTTTTTTGAAAGTTTATTTTTATTTCGAAAGGATTTGTTGTGTTTTTGAATAAATAGGATTTTCCTTCAATTAGTATATACAAATACCACATTTCTTGTTGTTACATTTTGAGACCCTTTGTAGAATTTGTTTTAAATTTTTAGGTTGACGTTTACTTTTAATTAGTTTTGTTTCATTTAAGTAATTTTTTCATCTTATCATTTCTTTTGAGTTGATTTAAATTTTGAGGGAATAGTTCTGGGTTGCATTTGTTTTAAGTAGATACGAATGCTAGGGGTTGGTCTTTGTTGTGTTTTATTGGCTTCCTTAATTCTGTTAATGGTATTTATTTATTTAGTTAGTTCTATCCCCTTGTTTATTAAGGATATAGGATGTCCTGTCTGGCACAAGCTTTGACGAAGTTCTTCTAAGCGGAATTTTTGTAGATTTTTGTCAGTGACAATGGTGCGGATTCTACGTGCTAAGGAATAAGGGATATATTTTATACAGTTTTTTGGGTGATGGCTTTTGAAATGAAGATATTGTTGGCTGTCCGTAGGTTTGCGATAAATGTCTGTAATTATTTTACCATTTTCATTTTTAATTAAGATGTCCAAAAAGGGAATTTTTTAAAATCTATGTTCTACGGTAAATTTTATATTTGGGTGTAAATTTTGTAGCATGGAAAAGATATCATCGACACTGCCCCATGAACATTTCCAGAAGAAAAAATGGCTACAGGGCTCCAAACAGCCGCTTAGTTCGCTTATGCCTTGAGCCGGCCCTGCTCCATTATTCATTCCAGTCGCATAAAGTAAACATAACTTAATTGTTCACTTCATTAAATGATATAAAAATTGAACTTATGGGGATTACTATCCCGATTTATTTACCTTTCTTTGAGGTCACTTTAGAGATAGATAGATAGATAGATAGATAGATAGATAGATAGATAGATAGATAGAGGCATTTCTGCGCACTTTGCACACCCCATTTTAAAATGTAAATTTAAATTTAAAAACTGTGGTTTGTAAGTTTTTTCTTGTTTTTGTTAGAAAGAATAAAGTCCAAATATGTGTCCAGAAAAAAGAAAAAACATTCAATGTAGAATCGTGCTCTTAAAAGTCAATTTTAAGTTTTAAACTATAATTTCCTCCATTTTGTTGACCTTTTTGAAAATTTTTAAAAAATTCGAGGTCTGTAATTTAAAAAGAATTTAAAAATAGAGAATTCTTCCGATGTTTTTTTTTTAAATTAGAAATATTTAGTTTCATCATTACTGAACAATATTTAACAGAATAATTACGATCTTCCATTCAAAAACTATATAAAAACCTCTTTTTCTACGTTGCGGGGGGGGGGTCAAATATCTGCCAGCACCTGCAAATGTCCTGTCAACACTCTAGCACCTGCTGCTAAATTCCAGCTAATTTGCTATGTACGGAAGTCAGTACATGTCATTGAACCAGCAGCGGCTGACTGTGAGATTATTACAGCAGTTATGTCTTCATAGTAAATTTACGTTTATGTTCATCCGTAGAAAAATATCGGCCAATTAAATCACAACAAAAAAAATAATCAAAAAATTCTCGATGGTTTCAGTTTTCATTTTTTTTACATATCTCTACTTACCCTTTCACTACATCACGTGAGAACAGAATTGAAGACAAGCAAACAGAAACAGAGTAAAAATTGAATTTTCAAAAAGATTTTAATGCTGAGATTATTTCTCTTTTTACGGAAAATAGCGATAAATCATATTTTACCAAATGAGTGAAAAATATTGGCAATTAGAACAGTATTTTTTTTCGCAGTTTTTTAAAAACATTTTTTTACGGAATATCAAATTTAGGTTTTTCAAAAACAAAAGCAGGATTTATATTTTCATGGTCTTGACTTTATGATGTAAAAAAATCGGATTGTTGCTGACATAAATACAAAAGAAATCAATGAAATCATCAAATTTTTAAGGGGATTTGTTTTTAATCACAATGAAAAAATATTTTTTTCACGAAATTTGGAATACAAACTGAATTTTAGAAAAATTCATCCTTTATTCGATAAGTATTGAAAACTTTATTAAAATCCAACAAGTAGTTCATGTGTTATACATTTTTTAAATCTAGGTGTTTTTTTGCTCGTTAAAAGGGGGAGAAAATTTACTCGTAAATACTACAAACTGAGTTTGTTTACGATCTGCGCGTATATTTACGCTATTTTGATTCAACAATATCTCCCGTTTTATAGGGTGTACACAAATAATTATTATCTCATATATTTCGACAATCTTTCAACTTACTAATGACACTAACATTTTTCGATAGATCACGGTTTCATGCGCTCTAGGCGAGACTTACAATTTGCGCAAAGGTTTCATACATCATAGGCGTCTTCAAATTTGCGCCCCGGTTTTATTCTAACGACCATTCTTTCAGTTTTTAGTGTGCCCCTGAGATATTTGAGCCCTAGGCAACCGTCTAGAGTCGCCTAATGGATGGACAAGTCGTGAGATAGATAGATTCATTTGTATATCATTGCTGATTTGTAGTATATGTTATAAAAGTAATATTTTTTGCTTTAATAGAACGACAACAAGTTTGGGAATGACTTCATCGAATGACGCAAACAATATTCAACACGTGTCTTCTTCGTGTTATTTTACCGCGTTCAACGGTCAACGACATACTATTCATTTTAAATAAAATTGGTTCACACGCAGTACATTAAAATAACATACTGACCTTTGAAACGTGTCAGCGAAAAATCTTTCAGGACAATTAAACAAAATAATAACAAGTTCTCTCTTCAACTCATTTTACTATGCATATCTGCTATTCACTGCGATATTAAAATTCTGTACCACCAAAAGACTTTTCAAATATGTATAGATGTATATTGAATGTAAAAAAAGGTAGGATTAAATGAACAGAACAAAGACAAAAGTAATGTTTAACAATAAAGTTTTAAAAAGACCATAAAAATAAAGGGTGAGGCTATAAAAAAAAAAGGTTGATGAATACGTTTACCTCGGTCAGCTAATAAAGTTAGAGAAAGGCCATGAAAGCGAAATAAAATGACGCATCACAATTGGTTGGAGAGCATTTGGTATGAATAGAGACGTATTAAAGAGCACCTTGCCAATATGCTTAAAGTGCAAAGTGTACAATGAACGCATGATACCTGCTATGACTTATGGATGCGAAACATGTACATTTACATAACTGAGAACGAACTTAAAACCGCACAGAGAGCCATGGAAAGAGCAATGCTAGGGATAACTCTAAGGGAAGAAAAAGATCAACATGGATCCGTGAGCGGACCAGGGTGAAAGATAATATACAAATAATGGAGATGGGCTAGAAACTTAGTAAAAAGAAATGATAATAGGTGGAGCAAAAGGTTAACTGATTGGTGCCCGTGGGACAGTAAAGGCAGTAGAAGACCAGACACAAAATGGAGGGATGAGATAGAAAGGTTTGCCGGTAAGACAGTGGTTAGCACAAGATAGGTCGTCATAGAAGAAGTTGGGAAAGGCCTTATGAGGGCTGATGATGATGATATTGAACGGAAAGTAAGGAATCAGTTTTGCATTATGGTTACATGTAAATAGAACAGCCCGTCTAAAACCCTTTGAATTTGTTGTTTTTTTTAACCAAATAGTCCAAGTTCTTCCCCTAGGTCCACTAACTAATTTGGTTGAGCAGTGCCATTGTGCAAGTGTTTAAGGGGGGGGGATACAGCGACAAACAGACAGAGCCAGTTGTTTAAGAAAGAATTTAATGATATATTTATAAAATGTTTTATTTTTTGCATACACGATTTTGAATAATTGTGAAATAAGTAATATAAAACAAAAAAAATCTTTATACTACTAAATAAAACAAACCATTGTTTGGAGTTGGCTGTTCTAATTTGTTTTTCGAATGCGGTTGGCGCTCTTAAGAAAGTGAGGCGAGAAAGTCCACTTCCCCAAAATGAACGCAAGGCAAACGACCCCGCCTAAAGCAACGAACAGATTATCGCAGTAAATCCTAATCCATCCCATCTTTTTCAAATACAGACACCCCAAATTTTATACATTCGATCATCTCGTAAGTATTTGAAGCTTTATTTTACTAATTAACTTGAACAAATAATAATAAACTCAGTCTTTTCGATGACCGCTTCATATTCGATTGTACTAAACTCAAATTGTATACATCCATTCAACCACACTATTGTTTATCGTTATAATCTATGTTAAATAATTGGATACAGTTTATTGGCGATAGTTTAATAATTCGGTAATTAGTTGTGAAAATGCCGCCCTATTGGAGAAAACATGACAATAACACTCTTAAAGGTATAAAGGTCCCCCGACAGAAAACGGTTGAAATAGAGAGAGGGGGGAGGCAGTTATATGTTTATTAGGACCGTTAATTCCGAGGTACACTTTTTTTTTATTCAAACAATAAAATTCTTAAAAACGTTATATATTTTCAGTAATTAGGTGCCCAAGTACCTGTATAACAATTTTCATTCTAATCGGTTCAGCAGTTTCAAAGTTCAATTTTTAGCATGTTGACAAATGGTTATTTACATATAAAATCTAAACAAACAATCGGATTGATCGTAACTCACCATTTTTTAATTCCTGGGGTTTTGTCAACATTATAGCCAAATTTCAATAAAATCGAGAAATTTTACCAATTGTAAACAAAAACATCGTTTTGTCTTATAAAATGTAAACAAACAATCAGATCGGCTCACCATTCTGTCCACAAGTCTACAAAATTTCATTGAAATATATTAAGGAATAGCAAAGTTATCCAATTGATAAAAAGGACACGATGATGACAGACAACCATAGCGAATGATAGTCCTCAGCTTTTTTTCCGACAGGGACAATAATACAAAGATAAATAAGAGGTGCATCCAATGACTTTGTGAACAAGGCGACATGTCTATTAAAACGTTATTATTTATCATTGTAATGCATGTTGAATAATTTTATGTTTAGGAAAATTAGTGAAAATATTTTTCTTTCATGTAATTACCACCCCTTCATTAATTTTATGGAATCTCAATAAAATACTTCTTATGTTTGAGTAGGTTACCTGTTTTCAATGGTAATTATGTAGCATCTGCCACAGACTTTTGACAATAAAGTGTCGATAAAAACGTCTGAAACTGGTAACCTATTGCTTTTATCGTAGTAATAATCTTTGTGTTATTAAGAAGAAAGAGTGTAGAAAATTATCAACTAAAAGTTTTTTGTGTAGACAATGTAAACCCGGAGATAATTTTGAAACTTTATTCACACTCGCAAACTGATTAACCATAAGAATTTGAATTAAGAAAATTTAGCCCAATTTACACACATATTCTAAAATTTCACCAACTATATAGTAGTGGGCCGATTTTGTTAAAATTTAGGGTATGTATTCAAATTTGAATGAATTTTTTTATGAAAAGGTTATTTTGTAAGAAAATCTTATGGAAATAATTTTTAATGTGAACCACCAGCTCCCTATTTTTAATTGTATAAAATCTCAATAAAATATATTTTTTGGAACCCCCAATAACATATACATTTCTATACAGATAAGTTTATTTCATGCTGCTGAGGCATCTATACAGACTTCACTGACATACTGGAAATCGACACCTTGCAAAAAAATAAAATGTCAAAATCATACAAAATTTAATTTTATCATTGGAATCTGTATGTTCTTTGTAAGATTGGAGAAAAATATAAGACAGAAATTATTTGTTTACACCTTATAGAACCAGAGATATTTTTGAAAAATGGACAATGTAAACAAAACATTCCAGGTTAAAATTTGCATTAGAAAAATTGCCCCAAATTTTTACACGCAATACATGTTTAATTAAAAAATTACCAAAAATGAAATACTTATTGGATTTTAATAAAATTTTTCACTACTTATCTAATAAAGGCCAACATTTTTTTTAAATGAGTTCCCATTCTAAATTTCGGAAAAAAAATATTTTTCCCTCTGATTATACTCCAGTTCACCCCACACCCCTTAATTCATTTGATATCATGATTTTTACACCTATAAAAGATAAGCCCATGGAAATACAAATTGTTTACCTTTTTGGAAAAAAAAACTGTGGAGATTCTGTAAAGATACCTCTCTTTGCCTTAACCTTTCTGTAAAAATACTGAAAAATAAAGTAAAATATTGCTCTTCTTGGCAACTTTTTATTTTTATTTGTTAATTTATATTTTAGGGCTATTTTTGGTAAAAAGTACAAATTAAAGATTAATCCTGCCACAACTTTGAAATATGTATAGTTTCGAAAAAGGGACTAATGATTTTTTATTTAATTTAAGAAGTTTTAAGGAATTAAAGTAGGTAAATTAAGTGAGAAGGTCCCCTTCGTCGACTAAAATATTGTTGGAGGATGAAAGTTTACGATTGAAGTTGTAATAAACTTATTTCTGTACATATATTTCAAAATAAAAAATAAATTAAAATTCATATGGGAAATGAAAAGTCGTTTAGTCTATTAATTTCAAAATAAAAAATAAACAAAGTAAATAAATAAAATTGTTTGGTGTTGAGATATATTAAAAATATTTCATGCCTTTCCAAACGGAAATTACAAATTTACCAAAAATCTAATTTAATCAAAACAAGTATGAAATGTCCTCACTTGCTGCATAAAAAACAATGAAATAAATCTTTCTTCAACAGTAATCTATCATCGCAGATCGATGAGATGTTGACAGGTACATGTCAACAGTAACAGTATGGGGTTAAGCATTGAAAGACAACAACAAAAAGTGGGGTCAACTCAGTTTCTTTCTTATGACCGGAAGTCATATGATTGGCAAGACTTTATTACAATATAGACATCTGTTCAAAAATATCATCCAATTAAAAAGAACAACAAAAAATATATAAAAAATTCCCTACAGCAGTATTTTTTTAAAATTATTTTATTTAAAAATTCACCTCTGGTTTGTGAAAATGTCATAAATCTCGATCTCTAGCTGTTAGTGGAAGAATAAGACAAGATTTTTTTAAATCAGCAAAATAATTTTTAAAATCTCTATAACAAATTTTTTAATGTTAATATTTTTTTCTTTTTACAGAAAATAGCCATAAAATATAAGTTAGCAAATAAAGATAAAACAAGCCGAATCCCCACAGCTGATTTTTCAAAAAGGTGAACTGAATTTGGACCTATCTTTAATAAGTTTAAAACTCATTACTGTGCAGAAATTATAACTAAAAAAAAGTCATCAAATGAAATAAGGGAGGGGCTTCATCACATGAAGAATTTTTTTCTCCCAAAATTTTGAATGAAAGCTTGTTTAAAAAAAATATCTGTTTTTAAAATATCTTCGTTTTATAAGGTGTACACAAATAATTTTCCATCTCAGATTTTTTTCCAATCTTATTTCCTAATGACACAAAGATTCTGATGATGAAATTAAATTTGATACGATTTTGACGTTTTTTTTCTTTCATGAGGTGTCAATGCAGTCAGTGAGTATTTCTAAGTTAGGTTAGACAGTCGCTACACGTGGCAAAATGTTTTCTGTTACCAAATTGTATCACTATTTTTGTTTTACTGATTTAAGAAATAACGGTAATACTGATTTTTGAATAAAAAATCTATGTGAACTGTGTAAAAACTATGACTAATCAGCAAGATACTACTGTTAAAATAGGCGGTCATGTTTGCGTTGGCAGACACAAAGTGACCACTTTAGCAGATATTTTGCTTGTGCATTGAACATCGGGTGTCACAAAGACGGACACAAAGTCAAGGCCAAGTTTTACATTATATGTACATTGTAAATCGATCATCCACTTTAGAGCCATACTGCATTTTGTTCATGATTTTTTTATGCAATTTTATAAAACTAAATCTTGTCCTAATTCTGTTATAAAAGAATCCATCAATAATAATTATCCGCTTTATTTTGAATTGGTTTTTTTCTGTTAAATTTAGATGCTATAAACTTTCTTTGTAGACACACTGTAGTGTAGTGTATTAAGTATTCTTTTTTTTGCAGTTAAAGTATTTGAACAAGTATAGAGACTTAAGAAGTTTTATTGGGTTCATTCCATTATTTTTGTATTTGTATGATTTCTATTTTATCTCTTTTTCCTTTAACTAAAATTTTAGGTAAAAATTACTGTTGTGTATTATTAAAGCACACAGAGAATTGCTAAAATATAACTTAAAGTCAGTATCAGTTTCTAATTGTTGGAAAAAGTAGTTTTAGTGATGTGTAGAAAGAAATGAAATGTTTGCTTTATTTTTAACTAGATTTTATATAGTTCAAAAATGATGTAGCTTAGTGTATTAAAGTATGTGGGAAAGTCTTTATAAATAAATGCTCAGCTATATGAACACACAATGATGGTGCCCAAATATTCCATGGAGGGGAAAAAAGAACACTCTAACTTGTATCAAAATTAATTTCTTGACATGTTTATGCTATTTCATTGGCTGGGAAATATTTACAAACTGACTAAATTTGGAAAAAGCACTTAAAAAAAAAGAAGCAATTACGTACATCCTCCATTTTTGTCATTCTTATTAAAATCCCAAATTAGAAAGTAAAGTAAAAATAGAAATGATTTGTAGTATTCAAGAAAATGTCAATCATATTTTATTTTATTTAAACAAGTGTGTTTAAGAAGAAAATAATCTAGTCATCATTATGTGATTTTTCTGAATTTGCAACACTTGATACACTTTAAAAGTTTAGACAAGATGCGACACATTTTGCTGATTAAATATCTGCACAGAGAGTTATTCTTACGTTTTTCACAGTGCTTCAACATCTATAAAAGTACAAAATGAACACTGGAGCTTAGACATGGATATTACCTCTGCCACTCATTCTTATTTAGTCTACATTTTATCTCCTTGTTAATAAATGATGTTCAAATAATCCATTAATGCAAATACTTTTAAAAAATATAAGCTGGGAATTAGAAATAGTACAACAGCTGAAAAAGCAAAATATAAAGATATATTAAAATTTTGATAAAATTTTTAAATTCCATACCACTGATGAAGCAGTTGGATTGAAATGTAATGTTTAATCAAACAACTTATTTTTGTTTCTTTTGAAATCAATGATAACATTTGAAAATCTTTTATATGCTTGTCTTCTCTGAAGATGCAGATGTTTGAATCAATGTCTTCAGTTTCTAACTCGTTTTTGTTGTTAATCTTCTCATATTCATGATTGCTTGGCAAAAATTCTGTTTGAACTGAATTGTATTTTCCAATATTTTTAATAAAAAGTTTTGGTGTATTTTTTTCTTTCGACAAAATAATTATTCACTTTTCCTATCTTATGCCAACAAAATAAAAACATTTTATCTAACTTCAGAAAATGAAAGTAGAATTAGGACCATTTAATCAAGAGATGAAATGTTATCAATTAACACTGGTTTTAATCAAAAAAGTAACTGAATACTTGACAGACTGAAAGTAAGGGCCCAGTTTGGCATTATAGTTGCATTGTAAATAGAACCCTGCACATCAATCTGCTAAACTGAGCTCAAGAGATGAAACGTCATATCGGCCATGTTTCAATCATTTTTGTTCAGTTCATGTTTCTTTTTTTCATTTAAGATCTAAAAAGGTTCAACTTTTGTGTGTAAAATATCTGAGAAAAGAATTAAGGAAAATCTTTCAAATTGAATCTGCTACCTGCATTATTGTTTGGAAAACATGAACTTTCTTTCTGTAATCATGAGATGTGAAGGAGTCTATTGAACTTTAACCTAATATATTTTCTAGTTTCAAATAGTGATGTGCCGGATCTGGATTTTACAAGATATCCAGCTGAACAATATTTATCATAATACTAACATTATGTAAAATTCTTGAATAAATGATCTATATTAAAGATATAAAACTACAGATTAAGTTTACTTAGATAATACCTGTGGGTCATTTCTTGTCAAGTGGACCAATGGTCTCCACTTGACCATGTCTAACTTTGGTCACTGGGGTCTTGGGTAGCTTAAACTTTAAAGGTCTTCATTTCTGACCAAAATCGGACATGGTCGAGTGGTCTACTTGACATGGAATGACCCCAATGCTAATCAATAATAACACATATAACAGAAAACAAATCTATGCATAATGAGACTATAACTACAAAGATTTCAGAACTATAAATGTTGTGGTATGTACTGATCTGTTTTAGAGTGTATAATGCCCTGTTCACCATGGGTCCCAGTGTTCTCCCTGGATCTCACCACCAATCTGCCTACTGTGGACCTGGCTCCTGACACATCAGCATCATTGCAATGCTGTGTGGCATGGTGAATTAAATCTGGCCAACTCAAACTGAACAATTCTATTTTTATCGACATTGCAGCTCTACATAGGAGTTACTATGTTGTTGTCCTCAACATTTTCCACCAAATTTTAACTTTTGTTATTTTTGTAGATAAAAGCTTATGTGTTACGACATTCTCATTAATATTACTTGGTATATATTTTTCATGTTTTAGCACTTTTAATATGAAAAAATAGGTAACGTATTGAGTGCAAACCATTTTTATCACCTTTCTAATCAATAAAATCTATTATGGAGAGTCTTTTATTGTTTTAGCACTATACATTCTCAAGAAATATATCTTAAAAATTGACATTTGAAATAAGTAAATTTTTCATGTTCTAATAAAAATTAATATATAACTGTCAATTATCATAAAAATATTTGAATAAGACCTGATATAAATCCAAGATAGTCATTTAATTAAAAAGATGAAATAAAAAAAATAATAAAAAATCTTTATTATTATTTTTTATTTCATCTTTTTAACTCTTAACATCCTTTTGAAAAATTTCTAAGTTCATATCCCAGTCCTGTAATGATTGAGCAGAAAATGGCTAAAAATGGTTTGTTTATTCAAACATTTATAGTATATTTACTTGTGGACAGATTGTTATGAAAATTGGCAGTATTGGAGGAAAGACTTTCTTTTTTAATGTGAAGTAGTCATTTCTGCTAAAAATAATGTTACGCATATATGGTTGTTGATTAACTATATAATAAACATGCGCTCAATAATGATGAAAAACATGTGGTGTGTTAGTAATACATTAAATGCAATCGTTATAAAAACACAACCTGTTTTTCAATGACCTTTTTTCAATGCAGCTTAAATGTTTTTTAGGACTAACAAAACTAGTAAATACTGCCGGTTCAGAGTGTCCAACCATTTTGCAGGTAAAATTTTGACAAAAACTTTGCCTGTTCAAAGTACGATTAAGTAACTTGTATGCACTGAAAAAATAGATAATCACTTTCGTTATCATCTCCGAGCACATCAGCCACTAATTTGTCGATCAAATCGTTGATTAAATCATTGTTGATTAAGCATCCAGTCGTCATTTCGAAGGAAAATAATCATTGAGAAAAAATAAATAAAATTAACAGCATTTGTTTTTAAAGAGTAATAACTCTAAACACTAGAGAGCTCTAAAAAATCTTAACATTGTCTTTAAACAAAGGAATCATCTGGTGCAGTTTCAGGCAGATTAGGATTTTCAGCTATTTTTTATGCATTCTCATGCATTTCAGGATATTAATAGTTAAACAACCATATTTAGGCATAAAACTAAAACTTCATTATTCTCAAAAATTTTTAATTTCCTAAGGAAAAGGAAGAAACTGCTTTTTCATCATCTTTGTAAAACAGTTTGATAATCTTCACAAGGGAAGTAACCAACCTTCTTAAAATTTGAAAAAAATTACTTTTTAAAAATCCGTTTACTGGATATCATGAAATCCAGCAAAATCTGATATCTGTTTTTTGGGGGGTTTTTTTGTGAATCCGGTTCTGGATATAATTTTGCTTGCCACCAGTTTCTTTAATAATACATTTTTTTTTATTCACAGGTATTGGCAGATATGGAAAACAAATTCATCAGATAGTGTGTAAATATTGTACAAAGAAACAGAAATTCCTATGACAATACATAAGGAGAATATTGCTAAGTTTGGGAGCATTGATGTTTCAAAGAAAATAGTTTTCCAAAGTTTCACTGCAAAGAAACAATATTTCTGTGAATTATATGGATCTGGATTTTCAAGGGAACCAAAACACAGAATAAGGACAACATTTTTCTCAAGTGTGTTTCTTTACATTTTCAAGATTTTCACATTTACAAACAAACTTGGAGGAAAGCCATATTTGTCTGCATATCTACATTTTTTAAGTAGTTCATACTTAGAATCATCAAGTCATAATATTTTTTTAAAACTGCAGTATACTTGCACAGTGGTGTAAATCTGCATTTTCCTTTGTAAAAGATATATGCAGATAATTCTAGTCTATATTAATCATCATAGAGTTCAAATCTAAAACTCTAGTGAGAAACAGGCTTGTTCTGATATTTTAAAGTGGGTGAATCAGCGTTATCAAAGAGTTCATATTTAAAAACATGAACACACACTGGAGGGAAACTATATTCAAGTGAAGTGTATGGATCAGCATTTTTAAAAACATGCAAAAGCACATTGGAGAGAAACAATATTTGTGTAAAGTATGCGGATCAGCTTTTTCAAAAAATTCAAGTTTGAAAGATCACCTGCAAATACACAATGAAGATAAACCGTATTCTTATGAAGTGTCACCATTTCCAAATAGTTTAAAAACACATATGCAAGCACACACTGGACAAAAATCATATTCTTGTGAAGTGTGTGAATCAGCATTTTCAACGAAGTCTAAGTTGAAAGTACACATGCGAATGCATACTGGAGAGAAACCGTATTCTTGTGAAGTGTGTGGGGCATCATTTTCAATTAGTTCCTCTTTAAAAACACACATGCGAACACACACTGGAGAAAAACCATACTCCTGTGAAGTATGTGAGGCATCATTTTCAAGTAGTTCCTCTTTAAAAATACACATTCGAACACACACTGGAGAGAAACCATATTCTTGTGAGGTGTGTATGGCATCATTTTCAAATAGTTCATCTTTAAAAATACACATGCGAACTCACACTGGAGAGAAACCATATTCTTGTGAAGTGTGTATGTCAGCATTTTTACGGATTGCAGAGTTAAAAATACACATGCGAGCACACACTGGAGAGAAGCCATTTTTGTGTAGAGTATGTGGATCAGCATTTTCACAGAACTCAAGTTTAAAAGGACACATGCGAATACACACTGGAGAGAAACCTTATTTTTGCAAAATGTGCAGGTCATCATTTTCAAATAGTTCATCATTAAAAACACACATGCGAACACACACAGGAGAGAAACCATTTTCTTGTGAAGTGTGCCGAATGGCTTTTTCTTTGAAGTCTAAATTAAAAGTACACATGCAAACACACACTGGAGAGAAACCATATTCTTGTGAAGTGTGTATGTCAGCATTTTCACGGAGTGCAGAGTTAAAAGTACACATGCGAACACACACTGGAGAGAAACCATATTCATGTACAGTGTGTGGATCAACATTTTCACATAATTCAGTTTTAAAAGGTCACATGCGAATACATACTGGAGAAAAACCATATATTTGTGAAGTGTGCAGATCATCATTTCCATATAGTTCATCTTTGATAGCACACATGCGAACACACACTGGGGAGAAACCATATTCTTGTGAAGTGTGCAGAATGGCATTTACACTGAGGTCTACATTAAAAGTCCACATGCGAACACACACTGGAGAGAAACCATATTCTTGTGAAGTGTGTATGTCAGCATTTTCACGAAGTTCAACATTGAAAATACACATGCGGACACACACTGGAGAGAAACCATGTTTGTGTAAAGTATGTGGATCAGCATTTTCACATCATTCAACTTTAAAAGTACACATGCGAATACACATTGTAGAGTAACTCATAAATAAATCATTTCTTTTGAAGTGTGTATATCAGCCATTTTTATGGCGTTCATAGTTGAAAGTACATATGTGAAGAGCTCTGTAAAAACCTATTTGTCTAAAGTGTGTGGATCAACCTTTCCAAATTGTTCAAGTTTCAAAGCACACTAGAGACACAATATTCATATGAAGTGTGCAAGTGGGCATTTTCACTGAATTACCATTCTAAAAGCACAGATAAACATATTCTTGTGAAATCTGCAGGTTGAAATACACAAGGTTTACATTAAAAGTATGCACAGAAGTGAAATTATATTCATGTAAAGAATGCGGTTTGGCATTTTCAAAGCAATCAAAATGAAAACTCTATAGAGAAACCACATTTTTGTGAAGTGTGCATGTCATTATTTTCAAAGAATTCAGGTTTATAAAAACCACACTATTCAAGGTATTTCTGTACACACTGGAGAGAAACTTATGAACTGTGTAGTTCATTTTAAAAATACATTTAGGAATACACACATTTGTCATGAAACAGTTAAAGCATCAGTAATGTAAAAAGCTAGGCCTATGAAAAAAGATAATTAAAAGAATTCAAACTTCTTCTAAGGGTGTTTTGGATGGGTATTTGTGTTTCATAGATTTGAAAGTATGTTGCCACATTGTTTTTGATCATGATGGCTTTGGTTGTTGTTCCAATCCTGGGACATATCTTCATTGTGTTCTCTAACAAAGTTTTAAAATAAAACATATGCTAAGGAGAAAACATGTTTAATAAAGTTAAAGTTGAATGTTGCAAACTTCAAGTTTTTTATCTTTAGATATAAACTTTGTTAATTTAAATGCTTATTGTCCACAAATTGACTGCAAAATGTAAATATTTTACTTAATCCATATAATTCAGCCATGAATATTTTTCTAATATAACATTTTTGGTCTTTTAACAATTTTTTCGAAATTCAAATTTACCTGTAAAGTCTGTTTTTTATATCAAATGAATAATCTTTATTCTTAATGATATTTGGTTGCTGTTTGACAGTAAAAATGAAGTTGCTATAAAATCTAAATCAAATATTGTATATGCCAGCACATAAGTCAACTTTCTAAGCATCAAGTAAAAGATCATTTAGTCTGTTTAGACCACATGAACTAGACACTCAGATGGCCACAATGCTGCCAGAGTAGGTTGATCCAGCAAATATTGGACTTGTTCAGACAGTGATGTCATATTATGAATTCACTTATGTGGTTGCTTATAAAAATAATTTACAAAATTCTAATCTTTAACATATTGAAAAGGTGTATGATATCTTCATACCTTTTTATTAGGTTGAAATGTTACAATCACATTTTGTGTTGATCGCTTGGGCAAAAACAAAATGTATTCTCTCTTCTTGTTCTGAACTTCAAAAATTAATTCAACATTTTTCAAAAGGTTTTTCCATATGATTATTGTTAAAGACAGCTACTTAATAATGTATAGCTGTGACTTTTGCCTGAATATTGACAGCTACACGACCTGGCATAGTCTACCAGATGCTGGATTGTGTCCAAGTTCATAACCGAGTTGGGTTTGACTGCAGGGAATTTAGTGACATGTCCCATACATGCTGGAAGTCAGCTAAGTGTTCCTGCAATCAGTTCTGTGTCACCCACACATGATGAGGGTTGCAATATCAACCTTCACCACCAGGAAACATGGTGAGTATAAAGGGGTGCAAATGGTCTGCAACAAGATCTGAGTCACACCTGCTAAGACAGACTCCAGTTTCACTAGTGGTCCTTGTGAACTCCAACATAATACAGAGCCACCACTAGCTTGCACAACAACCTGCTGGCAGGCTGGATCTATAGCCTTGTGTGGTCTCCTCCATACATGAACTAGACCATCTGCCGAAAGAACTGGATAATGTTTGTGACAGAACTAAGAAAAATTTCAATGTTTGGAAACTCCATGATTGCCATTTCTTTTTACCACATAGCAATATTTTTTTTTCCTGGCTTCATAATCTAATCACACATCATATCCAAAAATTAAAAAATGATACTACATAGTATTAAATTTCTTTTTACCTATTCACATATTTTTAAAGCTTAACATTTATTCAAAACCAGGCAAAGATTTTGAACGTAATACCTTGCAATACATTCAAATCGCCTCTTTGGCTGGAAGCTGTTGAGATCACACAATCAAAGAATTTAGATGTAGTATGCCAGTTAGGGTGCCTTTATATATCAACTTCTTAGGAACTTTTATCCTGGCCAGGGTAATCACCTTAAGAAACAGACTGCATGAATCCTGACCAACTAGGGTGATCTGGACATACCAATGCAGTGCCATGCCAAGTCTCTTTACTGATGGTTACTATAAGTGTTCAACAACATGCTCGGCTGATTGTTACTGGTACTATAAGTGTGACAGACAAGGTAGGAATGATGAGGGGAGAAAAGAGTTAGGTAGTTTAATAAGAGGATAGGCAAGGAGAGGGGATGATAGCTACTTATACTATAAGTGTGATATATGGCTCATATATGTGTGTATTTTGTGTTTTTTTAAAGAAACTATGTTGAAAGTCCATAGTGCATTCGATTCAATTCGACCAATAGAGACACAGTAAGTCGATGTATACAGACACACCTATGCATTTTACACTTCATAATCTTAAGAACACAATGCTCTGTCTACTGAACTCAAAAATATTTAAAACAAATATACACAAAACCAGATGCTAATAAATATGAGAGAATAGTGAATAATAAGAATAAAAATAGAAGTGGGAAGAGCTGACTATGGTGGTGATGTGTGCAAAAAAAATTATATTTTAATAAAATGATTTTCTCTTTTAGTTTAACCCATTCGCCTGTTGAGTCGTCAGAAGTTGGGATGGTGGGAACTACAGTAGTCTGTGGGCCAGCAGGAGTTACAGTGCACCCTCCACTATCCCATGATTCTACATTTAGGGTAACAAAATGTTCCGTAGGATGTCCTCTTTCAGAAAAAAGATGTTCCCAAGAAAAACGTTGGGAAGAACTACCTCATTTGCATGAAACAAAATGGCCACCAGCAAACAAAGAAGACAGAATTTCATATCTCGTCTCCCACTTGACATATCTGAGTACTTTAAAAGGCTAAATCATGGTTTTCAGACATGAGGAATTCAAAAATCTAATTTATAGGTATTTCAGGATTTTACAAGGAAATTTCAAGTATACTTTATAGGCAAAATTGTGGATTTAATTCATGAAGGAGATATATGTCAATTTGTATCTATTGGGCTTAAAGTGTTACAGCTCAAGCTAAGTATTCAGCGTTTTACGAAAAAACATTCAAGTCCACAGTCCAAAGTCTATGGATCATAGAATTAATGTTTGATGAGCGTATATATTGTTAGAAAGGGAATTCTATCAGTTTCCCAACGGTGTATGTTCCCAATTTGTATTTGTTGGGATGAAAAAATCACAGTCCAAAACGTGAAGCTAAGTACTCAGCATTTTACGATGAAAACTTCAAGTCCACAGTTCAAATCTATGGATTGTGAAATTAATGATTGATGGAAGTATATATATTTATATATTATAGAAATGGTGTATATTGTCTACTTGTGTCTGTTGGGTATGAAGAGTTACAGCCGAAAACGTGAAACTTAGTATTCAGCATTTTACGAGAAAAGTTCGAATACACAGTCAA
>VCCN01000987.1:215849-243313 GCA_006491835.1 Architeuthis dux
GATGAGGATCTCAGTCCGAACAATAGTATCAGTAATTAAAAGGTCACCTATATCTCCAAAAGTTCTCATTGTATTTCAATCAAATCTTGTGGAAGGCTGGAGAATAGGCTATGGAGTAAATGATTATATTCTTGGGACGATTCATGCAATTTACCTCCATTGGCCTTTGAGTGCTTTCTAGTTTTATATGGGGGTAGGTTTGTTTACAGAGTGATTACTATCATTAAGCTACAAGATAGGCAGGGTTATCATACCAAAATATAAACTAGAGACATGTAGGAAGACAAAAATACAAAATATGTTTGGCCACCTTGGGTGGTACCAAAATCTGACCCCTTGAAGTTTTCAAAGTTCAAATCTTTTGGGTTGATTCCCAGTTTCTGCACATGAAATGGAAATAACACCTGTTAGCCTTAAAATGAATGAAGGATTATCTCCTTTTTCAACAACATAAAAAAAACTTCATATCAATTCGAACCTTTAATATTCTACACATTTGCCCACTCGATTTTAAAAAATGGTGCAAAATTAAAATAAATAAAAACTTTATTTCCATACAAACCTTTAATGTGCCACACACTTGCACACTCAATGTTAAAAACGGCATTCAAATAAAAACAATTTAATTCATTCAAAGCAATTTGTTTTTCTTTCAAGGGGGAAATAATCCTTTGATCAATTTAAGGCTAACATGTGTTTTCTCCATTTTATACATGGAAAATAGGAATCTACCAATATTTTAACAGATTCTATTGCCAAACATCAATCCCATGAACATGACCAAATTCCTAAAGTGTACTACCTTTAAATATTGAGGTTTCTGTAAGACAATATAATACTATGAGCTTAGAGACACTTTATAAAAAATGATCCTGCATTTAATGTACCAAGAAATAATAAAGATCTTCTCTAACAGCATTCATTTTACGAGCTAAGTTGCTTCTTTGTCTACATTGGCTTCTTTACCAGAAACCTTCCATTATATTCTGAAATAAAAGGATTTGGAGTAGTGGATAATAATTTCTACATTTTCAATATTCTGCAAAGATGTGTCATATATATGCTGTATATGATTTAGAAGGGAAGTTTTTTTTCATTTCAAAATCATTATTTGCCAATTAAATATTTCCTTTGCTGTTATTTTCTTTTAGAAATATCCAGGGACACAAATAAATCCATGGCATAAAATCACAAACCTGCATGTATTGATGGAACAATACAATAATTAAAGGGCTTTTATTTTTTACATATATTAAAATATGCTACTTTCACATGTACAACATAATTTGGAAAAAAATATTCCTTACCGAATTTTGAAGAAAAATTATTTTTCTATTAATCATTCTTCAAAGAAAACATTTTGGTCACATATTTCCATCTATAAATCATGAAAGGTTGAGTTATTTTATTCACTTTGTCTATGTTATTTCGTTCAGCAATTCTCAAATCTTGTAAATTCATGTTTCCTTACAGAACAATAATGAGAAAAAATCTTTAAATCTGGAGAAAGCAGTTTAATTAATAATGGAAGGTAGGTTTTATGGCCATACTTTAGTCTGACTAAGTAATATTTTTTAAATGCAGGAAATACCAAATATTTCTAAGGAAAAAATGTTTGGAGCAAGAGGTTCACTAAAATTAGTACAAGTCTTTTTTAAAGCTAATAAACCATTCCTTTGGATTTTAAAATGAATAGACTTATTAATGGTGATTAACACATTCAGTAGTAAAATACTTTTAAAGAAATATTATATACAAAAGCCATGTAGGAACAGCCAATCACATCTTTGTACTAAAACCAAAAAAACTGATTTAACATGACATGAAACTCTGCCTTCTTCCTAATTACAATGGGCAATACAAAAAGAAAACATTATTCAAAATGAAAATCAAAAGGATCAAAGACTATTTCAGTCTGGTTTCCAAAACACAGTTTTGAGAGATAAGAATTGAATTGAAAAAAAGACTTTAATTTATGATTTTCCTTTTCCAATTTAGCCCTTTATGTATTAACGGTACTTTCAAGTACCACTTGTTTTGTCAATTAATTTGAGACCTCTATGTCCCTGGCGTACTTGTAAGTCAAATTTTTCAATAAAGATTATTGTTTACATATATGATTCTTTATCATTCAGTGTCAGTTGTCTTTATATGGCCTTCAAATATAAATAAGAAAATTTAATTACAAAAAATTTCAAAATACAAAAAGTCAGGACTGAAAGGGTTAAGAAATGTGAATTGTGAAAATGAAGATTCACTTGCTTCCTAATAACAATGGATTTTCTAAGCTGAAAAATAAAAACACTCTTTGAAACCAATGTCCATGACACATTTTGCAGTGAAAATGAATATGTACACAATGTGTATATAATTGCTTTTTTAATATGAGTTCTGATGATTTTCAAACATGAAGTATGTTAAAGTTGTCTCTATCCACCATTTTCTCAAGATTGTCTTTGCGAATGCACAGTGTAACAAAGTAATCCCTTCGGATGGGCGGAAATGGGCCAAAAAGTGAATAATTAAATAGTTAGACAGACAGACAGATAAATTTAAAGGTAAAATAAATAAATAGCTTGATAGATAGACAGATAGATGGAGAGATAAATTAGATAGATAGATGAGTGATAGGTTTAATGCACTCTCCGAACACCAATAGTGGGTAAAGGGGAATTTGGGAACAGAGGTGATGTTTACAATAGATCAGCTGATTAAAGAATGCAGTAATCGATAAGTATAAACAAATTAAATTGTTTGTTTTGGGGGGGCTAAGGTATGCATCCTTCGGAATGATATGAAGATGGAAATAGGTTCTAATTATAAACAATATTGAGAAGGAATTTTAAAGTTGAAATATAAACAATCTTGCTCGAATAAATAGTCGGATGATTTCATCACATTACTGGGGAGACGTGTTGCTAGACATGTCACTAAATACAGCAATAAATAGAAGCTCAAACGGGCAGATGACAGAGTTCACCAGGGGTGTCACACAGAGTACCTGGCCGGCCTGCCTGTTGGCGGATTTGGTTGCCCCCTCTCCCCATTGGATACTATAGTAGTAAACGACTTATGACAATAGTAGCAGAAATTTATATTTGACAGCCAACTGTAAGAGATTGTTTGACAATCTGTAACAGCATAAACTAACCGAGTATAATGATTGACATGATGCGTAAACATTAAAATCCTGACTTTACAAATGAGTAACCTGCCTCCAGTGCACTGTGTAAGTACAATAAAAGCTGTTATCAATCTGATACCTCAAGTCCAGTCTTCTTCATGCCATCCACTATGAAAAGGCTTTTCTTCACAGGTAGAAAACGCTAGTGACCAGCCACAGAAAGAGGAAAACCAAACAACAAATGAAGTGACAATTCTTCACTCCATTGTCTTCATCCCCACCACGTAACAACAGTTCACAAGAATTTCTATCCAGTGTGTTCATGCCTTTTCATATGTTAGTGCATTGAAAATGCAGATCCAACATTTTACAAGACTATGGTTTTTTTCTTGTGTGCACTCGTATGTGAATTTTTAATTGGTAATTTCGAGTGAAAGTTGATCCACACAAATCACAGGAATATGGCTTCTCTCCAGTGTGTGTTCGCATGTGAATATTCAAATGTGAATTCTGAGAAAATACAGATCCACATACTTTACAAGCATATGGTTTCTCTCCAGTGTGCACTTGTACATGTCTTTTCAAATGTTCACGCCTTGTAAATGCAGAACCACATTTTTCACAAGAAAATGGTTTTTCTCCAGTATGTGTTCTCATGTGCCCTTTCAAAGAAGAGGCTTGTGAGAATGCAGATCCACATACTTCACACGAATATGGTTTCTCTCCAGTGTGTTTTCGTTTATGTATACTTAAAGTTGACCTTGTTGAAAATGCAGATCCACACATTTCACAAGAATATGGTCTCTCTCCAGTATGTGTTCTTTTATGTGCACTTAAAGTTGACCTATCTGAAAAGGAAGATTTACACACTTCACAAGAATATGGTTTTTCTCCAGTGTGCGTTCGCATGTGTGCTTTCAAAGTACAATCTTGTGAAAATGCAGATCCACACACTTCACAAGTATATGGTTTTTCTCCAGTGTGTGTTCGCATGTGTCTTTGCAAAGAAGAGTCACGTGAAAATTCAAATCCACATATTACACATGAATATGGTTTCTTTCTTGTGTGTATTAGCATATGCCTTTTTAAATATGAGCTGTCCAAAAATGCAGATCCACATACTTCACAAGAATATAGTTTTTCTCTTGTGTCTGTTTGCATATGTGTTGTTAAAGTTGGATTATGTGGAACTGCAGATTCATACACATCATAATAAGGTTTCTCCCCAGTGTGTGTTTGCATGAGGTGAGCTGTGAAAACTTTCATATACACTTTACAAACATGAGGCTTTTATCTGGTATGCATTTACATTTTGATTTTTTTAACCCATTTCTGTGAAAATGCAGATCTACACATTTCACAGGAATATGTTTTTTCTCCCTTCACTTGAGTACATTCTGATATGTTTTCACTTAAAATTCAGATCTGCACACCTCACAAGTGTAGGTTTTCTTTCCAGTTTGTGTTCACATGCAAATTTTCAAAAATGAATTTAGTGAAAATTTATACTTCTCTGCATTCTGTGAACTTTCCAGTAATGTAGATTAATATTCTTCTCAAGTGTATTTCTTTTGCATGTATTTGCTTGAGAGTTTTAAAATCTGTAATTAATAAGATATATCCTCAGATGTCTCAACAATAGTTTACTTGTATATTTTTATTTTTTCTGAACGAAGATTCACTTTGAAAAGCTGATCCATAAAATTCATCTTGCTTTCCAGTTGGCTGAATTATCTGTCAAAGTAAAAAAAATATATTAAAGAGAGATTAATAAAAAATATATTAATAAATAAGGCTTTATTAACTCACATTTGCATATGCTTGTGTGTATTCCTCATTTATTCCTCAAAGAAACTCTCTTGGCATATTCTTGAATATTTACATCAATGAAAATGAATCTGTGAAAAATATCTCTTCTTAATAATTCTTTTCTTAATAATAATAAAGCTTAACCTAGTATGACACAAGGCCACACGTGTAGGGAACCTAGTGAGGATTGAACTTACCACAATAGTCTGCGAGAGTAGGTTGCTAATGCTTGCTCTATAGTAAGGTACTCAACACATTTCCTTTTTACTTGATATCCTATTTGCGATGAAGAAAACAAATTTTACAATTGACAAAAACTCAGCAGTAACCTCTGGCAATTTGCACATATCAAAAGATAACAAATTTGTTCCTGGCTAAAAGTTCAAACATCTGTTCATAAATAAATGTATTATTACTGCAAAATAAAAAAATGTATAAAGAAAACACTTACTAAGCATCACGAATTAAACAAATAATATTGATAAACTTTTATGTTAAATATATGTGTATGTGTATATATATATATATAAAATAGCGATCTTCTGCATGTGAGGCAGCTGTGCTAACCATTACACCACCATCCGATATATATATATAATGCTAGGAAAAGACAATGTGGAGACTCAGAATAATTTGCAAGAAATTATTTAATACCTTAACATGTTTCGACTTATTAAAGTCATTTTCAAAAGGAAGTCGGAGAAATGATGTGTCTGCATGGACCGAATTTTCTGTCTGCATTCTGTCTTTTTCAATAAATTTTTGAATTATTATATATATATATATAAGCAGTATTTTTTAAGACAAGAATTGTTTAACAGTTTTTTTAATGAATTTCTCCTGTTTATGTACAAGGTAATGGCTATTTGGATCAAGTGTGTGTAAAAATGGTCCGTAATTTTGAGTTCTAGCACTTTCAACCATTCTCTGATCATTATCAAGAACATGTTATAATTTTAAAATCCAGAAAAACCATGATGTTATTTGTTGCGCATCTTGGCATCATTAAAAATGGTGTGATTTTTAACTGTGCGTTTTTAGGTCACATGACAGTGACACCGTTAGCAGACCAGTGTACCATCAATTAATAAACACATTTAAAATGCCCACTGCTAGGCTGACGGTTATTTTATTTAATATAGTTTTTATTTTTTCATAATAATAGTATTTGAAGTCTTTAACTAATTAAATGTCTTCAAAATTATCATATACTGTCAGATATAAAATTATCCATTGTTTGATTTCAATTAGTGCTATATAATATCTTTGTATTAACCACAAAATAAAACCTGCTTAATTGAAATATTGCTGCTCATATACATATACATATAAATCAATCTTTATTATTATTGGATGAAGTATTGTAATACACTATTTTTATTAAGTTTGACCTAGTTTTTACCTTCATCCTAATTTGAGTTGCTTTTTTTCATACAACTTATTAATTCGTGCCACTATTTCTATGGCAATGAATAATAAAGATTGATTTATAAAAAAAAGACTACTACTACTAGGTCTCATATGTAAAACAACATAAATATGGTGCAGGGTCGGTTGTAGAGAGTGAGTTTATAAGTGTAAATCAGCTACTGCTAATCCATGAAGTCTTTGTGGCCGAGTGGTAAAAGCAGCTAGGCATAAACTAGTCTCCCTCTGGCAATGAGGGTGTGAGTTTGATTCTCGCCAAAGGCTTACTCTTTATTTCCGATTGTGCTGTTATTCGTTGCCATAGAAATAGTGCCCCGAATTAATAAGTTGTATAAAAGAAAGCAACTAAAATTAGGATGACGGTAAAAACTAGTCAAATTTAATAAAAATAGTACATATATATATGTTTGTGCATGTACATAAAAAGCCCATTTGATTTAAGAACTAAAACTCAGTAATTACTATTATTTTTAACTGGTATCTCTTTCATCTTATTTCTATTGTTTCAAATTTTGTTTGGACCATTGAACCGGTTGGTATATTAATGACCACCTTTTTGTTCTGTCACCATTTTTATAAATAAGGTTATTCCTCTTTTCTCATGAATTGTACACCTGATGAGGGCTGAAGAATGGATTGGCCAAAACATTGTGTTAACATCAAGTACAGAAATAAGTTCAATTGTCCGAACAAAATTTGGAATGTTAATGACTCTTCTCAAAGTTATAGACATATTATTTCTGTTGCTTATATCACAACTTCTCTGTCATTCTACGGTTATCAGTATGCAGCATGGATTGAACATAAAGAATAAGCCTCCAGCAAGATTCAAACTCGCATCCCTTTTCTTGGGAAGCCTTCCCATACGATGCAGCTGCCATACCGATTAGACCACAAAGGTCACCAGTTACAGAATCACAAATCTAACCATATAACTTTCTTTTTTTTAATTTTCCCTGAATACTTGATTTGCCACTATCTTAAAAAAAAGCAATGGATCAGGCATTCAGGGAAAATAGAAAAGCACTAATTTTAGATTTGTGGTCCATTCAATTAGGCAGCTTCCCCAGATAGGCATGCTTCCAGAGGGAAAAGGATGCAAGTTTGAATCTTTTGTTTAACCCATCACACTGGAAGAAAGCCGAATAATGGATCGGCCGAAACGTCGTGTTTACTACACAAATAACAAGAAGGCGTCCAATCATCCGAAGAACCATAGCCGATTCTTTTAAACATTTAAATTAACTAATTCAAAAATAGACTGGATTTAAAGCAATTATGCAGATGTTGAGCAATAAGGCACAGCCGATCAAGAAAATGAAAAACTCTGTATTCTACTTTTTCTAAATATATATTTGTTAATACTTGAAATGGGCTTTTATACAGCAGGCAATTGCGTCATTAAGCCAGCTTCAGTGTATTTGGGCTGGGTTTAAAGTAAACTAATAAGAAAAATTGTAGTTAAATTTGATAGAGATTATTTTTTTAAATATTGATATTTTCGGATGTGACTTTCTTTTCACTTAGGCTGTTCCATGCGTGCGTTTACCACTCGCCGAGAGGAAATCTTTTCTAACAATTTAACACAAACAAACTCACAATGGGATTAAAGTGTTTATGAATAGACAATCATTTTCCTAAATGGTTAATATTAGTCTAATATTTCTTCTTACCTTTCAAATAGGCAATTCTAACGAGAAAAAAGACAAAAGTGGAGAAAGTAGATGTAATGAGGTAATAATTGCTTCTTTGTTTTCAAATGTTTTTTTCCGTATTGGGTTAGTTTGTTATTTTCTCAGTCAAACTTCACAATTTCAGTATTGTTCATTGAATTCATAACAATCAGGTTGAAGTTGAAAAGAAATATGACACAAAAAGCAGCAAATTTCGATTGATTGCTTGCTAAAAAATTGTACCGAGGAAATTGGAAAGCGGTGTTCAACCTAATTTCTTCCCTTAAGTTAAAATATGCACAGTTTACAAGATTTGACATGAATTTGTTGATAAAATATTAGGAAAGATCGATAGATATCCTTTTTTAAAAGTTAAATCAGGAGCATAATTAAACAGAAGGAATAAAAACATATTGCTATTGTAAGGTTAAAGGATTCCATTGCGTGGATCCTAATTTCTTTGAATCAAAACATTAAACGCAAACCCCACAAGTTCGTCTAGTCATTGTTTCTATGAATTATATCCCTTGATTTTGACTTGCAAACATTTCTTTGTTTTGATCACAAACAGATTTTAAATAATTAACCCAGAAATTGATCTGTTAGAGAGTTATGATTTTTTGCTAGGAATTCGAGTTTTTCTCCCAGTTTCCCAGACAAACTCAACTGTCAATAACTATTTCAAGTACAGTTAGTTAGTGCCCTTGTGCTGGCTACGGCTTCAGCCGTCCCTGCCTGGGCTTCACATATCACAATAAAAATAAATTAAACAATAAACAATTTTTCAAAATATAAAATCCTTCCTGAAGGAAGGAGGAAAATCATTTAATTGCTGACAATATTGTTTCATTTCAGAACTTGACACTTTTTTTACCCTGTAGCATTGGCTATGGTTCCTTACTTTGTGATATTGTCCACTTTCTTTATGAAATCCGTTTTTTTAGATTCTCTTATTTTATTAATTATTGTAATTAAATAACACTAAAAGCATACCACACAACAAAACCAGGTATTTAACACACACAAAAGGAAAAATTACAATAAAACCCTTTTACACCACAAAAAAAGTAAAATGGCAATACACAGTTTCTGAAATAAGAGAATTCATGAAAGAAAACAGAACATTCCAGTATTTGAAAAGACGGTAAAATGTCAAAATCAGTTCCATTTAAATGATAAGGTTTCGACGGTTAGAAACTCCATGATTGCCATATTTTATCCTTTATTGAATTTTTTAGAAAGTTTTGTAAATTGATTTAAGTTATTTTTAAAAAATAAATGTTTTCATTCATTTTTTTATTTTCGATCGCTGTGAATCGTTGGTATTTACCTGCCACTTAGAGGTGTAGCTGGGGCTATTTGAAAACGGCCCCTGGCCCCAAAAGCTTTATGAATAGTAGTTCACCTACTGGTGTATTTATTCTCTGACAAATCATTAAAAATGTTAAATTTGTAACCCCCACCTTACTCCTTCATCAACTTGTTTTCCATTATTTTGTTAAAAATATATATTATAGAATTCATAATACAAAAGGGTTTGTTCACCCCAAAGTAGATGTGTAGGAAGAGGGGAGTGAAAGGTGGCAGTCGCCCCTGGGAACAGGTGTGAAGGGGTGCACAATTTCCTCTAGCCTATAATGCTTGTTGATTAATAATTATGCCCTCCACTAGGATATAGCTCAACTGTCCTGGGCACTGAGAACCCTTGCTATGCCACTGCCCCAAAGTCTGCCACATTAATGTGTACTAATATTCTTATAGTTACAGGGTATAAACTAGGCTAATGTTTCATTCACTTATCTGTCTAATATGGAGCTAAAAATAAAACTCTTAGATAAACCTTGATCTTTACTAAAACACTTTTTTTAATACAATCAAACAATGGAAATCCTTTATTGACACAAAAAGAAATTTAAGAAAATTGCGTATTAAAAAATTCATCTTGTTTGACAAATTTAAGAGTAGCTACATCTAGACATTTTCATGATGCTATGTTAAAATTTTTTTCAACTGCATTTATTTCTTTTTAAGAAAAAGAGTACACAATTTTTACTCCAGGTACAATATTGGGTGAGCTTAACTGAGCAAGTACATTTTCTGAGTGGAAGATGAATGCTGCCACTTTCATTCTGATGTTAAATAACTTGTAGAAAAATATCTGTTTAAAAATCAATAAGGAAAAATCTTTAAAATAATTATTGACTCAGACAAAAAACGATGGCCTGACTAACTTCTTAATCCCTCATTAATAACTAATAATGAGTCCTCACTAAAAGTGAAGATATTATATAATATAATATGATGCTCCCTCACTTACACAATGAATGTAAACAAGAATTTTTCACTTTTAAGTAGTTAAGTTTTAGTACTTAGTAAATACTTGCCAAATAGTTGGGTTTTTTTACTTATCCTTTGATGATCTATCATTTGGTAAAAATATATCCAAACTAGAAAGCACTAAGAGAGTGCATACATCTGCCAACCCCATTACCACTAAAAACTGAATGAAACTCAGTTCACAAACAGTTGGGATGTAGGGAAGGTAACAGTGAAAACATTCCTGGGTCAATTGCACACCCTTCCCTAAAAATTTCATTGAAATTCATTAAGGACTTTTGGGGTTATTGTGTGGTGTGGATATATAGCTACAATCCAGAGAAGGAAAATATCCACCCTAAAATTCAATTACCTTTTCCGTAGCCCATTGCCCAGAGTTCTGTAAAATTTCATTTAAATTCATTGGAAAACCTCTGCAGAGGGGACATATAGCTACCAAGCACTGATCCACTGCAAAATTTAATCACTTCTTTGTATCTCATTGCCCAGACTGCCACAAAAATTTAATTGAAATTTATTGAGAACTTTTGGAGATATTGTGTGGACAAACATATGGGAAGATGGAAAGACAGACACAGGTGAATACATTTACCACTCCCAACTTCATTGGCAGTGGTAAAAATATAAATAGTAGAACCAATAGCATACAAAGGTGGGGGTGGAAGGGGCATCCCGCTCCGAGTGACACTATCAGAAAGGTGACACCAAGATGACTGCCTAAACATTTTTCCTATAGTTTCTTAGTAATTCTTTTTTCTAATGAAACATCTGTCTGTCCACACGATATCTCCGAAAGTACACAATGAAAATTTGTGGAAGGTTGGGAAATGAGGTAGGGAAGAGTTGGTTAAATTTTTGGGTGGATCCAGAAATTTGATTGCAATATTTTTCTGTTTCTATTTTTCATACATTTATGCTAATGACTGTCCACATGATATCTCCAAAAGTTCTCAAATAGTATGGACAATAGGGTATGAAAGAAGTGATTAAATGTTGCACAATTACCTCCCCTATGTCATACTTATATATTCACACCACATAATATTGCCAAAAATTTATGTCTGTCTATACGATATCACAAAAAGTTCTGTGGGGGTGGTGACACCATGAGTTACCGCCCCGGATGACACCAACCATAGGCCTGCCACTGAGTAGAACAACATTTTTTAAAAACTATATCTTGCCATGTCACAGCATTTAGTATGACCCGGCAGTGGATTGAATTATGGCCTACCAAACTGTGAGGCGAGCACTCTATCGCTGGGCCACAGTGATCTGTAAATAAAGAGGCAGTTTTTGTGGTCTTGTCAACATCCTGTTTTATTTTGACCCTCTACACCTGCTGTGTGAATCCAACACCATGTCGTTTGGAGTTAGGTTGAGCATCCTGTTTTCGCACACCCACGCATATGCATTTTTCCTAAGGTCCACAGGGACACTTCCACTTCCGCCCAGGTGTTAGCCCAGAAATGAACACCAGTGGCACTATATCACAACATAAAAACGTTTTGAAAAAAGTGACAAAGACATATGAAAGAAAATTGAATCATTTGCTACAGTGAATTATTTCATCTCAAAATCTCATCACAAGTTAAAAGTTTCAGGACAACAAATGAAAAGTCACAAAGTTGAATAAAAATACTGAACTGATAAAAAATATTTGCCAGGCGATTTTAAAAAATAATACAAAACTTTCTATAGTTTTGAGAAGGGTTATTAATATTCAAATGGTTCTTCGGACGATTGAACTCCTTCTTGTTATGATGAACAACTGTGTTTACGTCATCCACTGTAAACTGTGGTATGAACACAAGAAAGCCACAATCAGGGGCGAGATAGATAAATCGGCTATGGCCGACCACATCTGGAGAGAGAACAGCGACCATCTTCCTCTCTGGGAGGAAGTCCAGATTATTGACAGAGACCGATGTTGGAAGCAGAGAAAGAGGCAGCTCACATCAAAATGTCGACTAAATGCATTAAGCAGACAAGTGCGCATTTCAACCCGATGTGGCTTCCACTTCTCAATGAACCTAAACCTGACAAGACAAAGCACAGAAACACCCGGGCCATGTGCTCTAAGGGTTATCCCCTTTAAACATAACTTCTGTTTAACCCATCACACTCGGATTTTACACCTGAAGAATGGATCGGCCAAAATGTTGTATTTACAACACAAATAACAAGAAGGAGTTCAATCCTCCAAAGAACCATTTGAATACAAAACTTCTAATTTAGCAGGTATGGAAGCCCAAAATCTAGTTAATGCCTGTTTTTTTACAAATTGAATGCGTCATTTGCAGACTGGCACCTTAACTGATGAGACATCACTTTCCTCCGCAGTGAAAACAAAGTACAATTCTTAGTAAAGTCCTTCAAGGTTTTATTATTGTAAAGACTTTAAACTTCAATTAAACATTTATACAAAATATTTCATTTAACTCACTACAGCAGTAATTGCCTGTGAGACTAGAAATGTAATCATTGCTCTATGGTGAGACACCCTCATGTCAGATCAGTAGATTTAAAAAATGTTTTATGGAGTTCAACTTGGGAAATTTACATGTAAACACATGTAATTTTTGCAGACTGTGTTGTGTCGTAATGGGGAGGGGGGTCAAGGGGCCCCCCTTTGAAACGTGGGGGCAGAATGTCCTCATTCCGCTGTCTATATCTGGGCGAGAGGCTTTCCTTAGGTCATGGCGTTAGTGATGTCTATTTTTCTAGCTGTCCAATGCTGAAAGTGTACAATGGCCAAAATGTTGTTTTAAAAAGAACCACCACCAAGATGAGGACAACAGTCCAAAATAATCTATGTATATTGATGATCCTTCATTCCAAAAATTCAGACAGAAATTACTCAGTGTCATTAAAATTCTTCTTTCAGATTTGTTTATACAGAGACTGAACTGAATCCGTGACCAAGAAAGTAGATTATGTGCTATTATCAAAGGAAATATATTTTCTTGAGGACTTTAAGCAAATGCTTATGATACTTGATCTTATTTATAAATTGTACATTTGTTGAGATAATAATAATAATAAATGATTTTCTTCATGAAAATAAAATGTTATTGGCTAAATGTCTTGTGTTGCTTTGTGTTGACATTCTCATGTTTTGCTCATTGTAATTGTGAAATTATTGTCTTAATTTTAATTAAAGAATTGAAATTTTGGATTCAACCAATCACTCTACTTAAAAATCAATATTGATAAATAAAATATCAAAAGTAATTAACTCAATGGGTAAAAAAGGGCAGACATTTCTCTAATAGTTTCAACATTTTCAGTTCACTGATCAATAAATTGATTTTGTCTTAATTCAAACAGTAAAAATTTCAAATATGGTGGATTCTGGTTAATAGGACTGCATCAGGCCCTACAGTTTTGGGCCCAATAACTGACTGGTCCAATTAACCGAATATGGCAAATAGTTTTCTATGAAAAGATATATTTATAGAAAGCTCTTGTTTGAAGCAATGAGCAATGCAAGGGAGGTAACTTACACTGCCAAAATAACTCAGTATATTTTTGGAGAATTCAGTTATTCCACATTTAATTTGAGTTACAAGCTAAAAATATTTTTTTAGTAATTCTATCAGATCTTATTTAAAAAAATCTTAATTCAGTAGCACTGCTGCTTGGTCCAAATAAACAGAGCAAATTAGCGATACATTTGAATCAGTTCTTGTAAAATTGGTTCATTTTTACAGCTGGTCTCAATGGAAATTATGATCCTATTAAGCAGAATCCATTGTATTTTAAGCTCTAAAATTCATGAACCACTTGATACCACACATATTGACAGTGGAACTCTTCTTTGAATAGAATTCTTTTTAATTACCTAAAGGTCAAAGGGAGGTAACTTTAATCAGTAATTATTCAGCTTGAAATTTCCACTCAAATTTTTTATATGGATTTAAGAGTTAAAATGTTTATATTGATTTTCAATCATAAATTTCAATAATTTATCTGTGACAAATGCTCTGTAAATATGTCTGTATATTTCAGGAAAGTGCATTTCAAAAGTGTATTTTGAAAATTTTTAACATTGAGCAAGTGTTCATTTGATACAATAATCTTTGGTCGGTTACTCATTGCATATTTCAGGCTACTTGGCTGTGCAATGTGAATATTTGTATTAAATACCAAATATACTAAATATGTATTTTTTCAGGCATAATATTGGGGGTCAACCTATACATGAGTAATAGTTTTGTAAGGTTGAAATTCAAACTTAATGGAAAGGACTAGAAGAAACCCATGGCCTGAAAAATGAAAGATATTTAATGGTTATTAACAGCAAATAATGAACATATAAAATATATACCAATTATTAATGAAAAGACATGCAACGCATTCAATAAATAAGCTCATGAACCTGAAATGGTGTCTCTTCTCATATAATATATAATATGACCTATATGGTTCAGTTTGTATATGTGGTAATTATCCCTCAAAAATTGTGTTGACCTATACATAACATAAATTAATGATTTCATGACTATAAATCAAGGGTCAATCTATAAACGAGTGTATATGGTATCTTTAATTTTTCTTTCCTTTATAAATAGTGGTACATTCTATCAAAATTTCTATGTAATATATTAAGTAGATAGTTTTATTAGAAAAATTTTTCAACATTATATACATGACAAAAAGAATGAATGCAAACTGAACATAACAAAAATATATTCAATGACTTTTATTTACACAAATAAACTTGATTAATTTAAACTCTTAGATTCATATAAGAAAATTTAAATGTTAATATCAAAGGGAATAACTACTGATCGAAGTTACCCCCCGTTAAGCTTTATGTGAATTTTTAAATTCATTTTTTATTCCATCTGACTTAATAAATTTAACAAAATTTGTTTCCGCCACTGAAGAGCTCCACAGTCAATTATGAGCGGCATCAAACAGTTTATAAATTTAAATGTTAAGAGAATGAAATGTCAAAGTGCTTCCAAGACTATTGAACTCATTGATTTTGTTGTTACCAAAAGATTTTGGCAGTTCCATTCTAAGGCTTATTTAGCTCTTAAGATCATGAATTGCTCAAAATCGCACCTAATTGACAGCAGAAACCAAATTTGTTAAATTTATTATGTCAGATGGAATAAAAAATAAATAAAAAACTTTATCTAAAGTTGAAAGGAAATCTTTGATCAGTAATTTTTCCCCTTGAAATTAATATCTAAAAGTTATTATATGAAACTAAGACTTAAGATGTACAGTTCATACAGAAAGAGAGCATCTTCTTTTGTTAGTAGTGCAAACCGAAAAATGGTGGTAAATATACTGATATATAGTGACCGATCATTTTTCAGCAATTTGTTAACACAGGCATTTTTATTAGGGGTAATGGAAAGTAATGTCATTTTTATATAACCTAACTTTGGGTGTTATTTACTGAGTATATAACACCGCCAAAATTAAATAAATGGGTTCGGTTAGTCACTCAATAGAAACTGTCACATGACCAATGTCTTTTGGCAGCATGCCATGTTGGAGGGGTGGGTAACCAATTAAAAAATTGGAAAAAAGGGTGATCAATGAATAAGTTACTTGGTCACTAAAAAAGTCTGAATTTTCAAAAAACAAGATTTGCTGCACTCAGTTGTTGAGGCAGAGCCTCATCAAACCATTGAATAATTATCAGAAAAACTGAATTCTGCTGTACAAGAGCATCTTCAATTGATTGGAAAGGTTAACACACAAGTCCCATGCAAACAGAGCCTAATATACAGCAATCTGCAAGATATTGTGGAGCAAACAGGAAAAGGAACTGTTTGTTCTTCAAATTGTTACTGGGAATGAGAAATGGGTTCTTTATGTTAACAGAAAGTGAATGAACCAATGGCTATCTCCAGATAAGAAACTGGTTCCTACGACAACATATTGATGAGGTCAAACATGGGCTATCAAACTTCTTTGCATCAAAGCCAGCTCCCTATTACAAAGAGGGCATTGAAGAGTTGGTGTCAAGATGGACAACTGTGTTAAATAACGATGACAATTATGTAATTGATTAGATGTTTCCTAATAAAAGAGTTTGTCTGTTGCTAAAATAAAAAGGACATTATTTTCTGGTACACCTAATATATTTTTTGTTTGCTAAATGGTAAAAAAAAAATGGTTGTAGTAACACCAAAAAAATGAGTTCAGTAGTGTGAACAACTCTTGGAATGATAATGACTCAACTCAGAATTAAAAAAGTATGAGTTATGAGGATAGGCTGATGTATTTTTTACTAGAAGGGGGTACAAGGGACTGAGAGGCCACACATATACGGTAGAAGCAAACAGAAGTAGATTGAATATCAGGACTTTGGAATAGATTACCGAAGTATGTAGTGCTATCAATAGATGCAAATGATTTTAAGAAGAATTATAATGTTTATTACACCACCGCAAAGGTTTAAGGCCCTAGATATTGTGTAAATATGATTGTTATGATGTGTGCTTGTATATACAAAAACAAAATGTTCAGTATTAAAAAAGGTATCTGTAGAAGAACTTTTTTTATCCAATGTCAGAATAAACAAAACTTTGATCTCATCAACAATAAAAGATAATTAAGAAAATAATTCCTATTCATTTTTTTTGACATAATATCTAAACTTAAATTTTGGTTTCTGCCCGTATACATGAATACATATCAATATTCTAAACTGTACTTTTCCCCTGCCATACATAAAACATCCATATACAATTTCATAAAAACAGAATTCAATTTGTCTTTTTACAATAACTTTAATATACAGAAAATACAACTCCTAATAATTATAAGAATGAAAACCATTTCTCCTCTGATCCTCATTTCTCCATAGTATTAGATCACAAAACTACTAATACCATTTTATAAGCACACCATAAGATTATGGTTTCTAAGCAACATGAGTCCTGATTTAATAAGTGAATTGTGTGAAGATGTAACCACAAACATGTAGAGCCTTTTTAATATATGTCTTTTCAAACTTTACCTTGGTAAAGATGCATGTTTAAACAAACTTAATATTTCTTCCATTGAGTTTTCCAAGATGCATCAAATCTGACTTATAAAGATGTAAAGGTTTTACAAGAATATGGCTTCTATTCAATGTGAGTTTAAATATGTGTTGTTATCGCTGAATTGTTAAAAAATGAAGAGTCACAAATGTAAAAAAATATTGTTGCTCTCATGTTTTACAAAAAGAAAGATCTACATACTAAGGATGAATATGTTTTCTCTCTAGCATGTACTAGCACAAGTCACCATAAACATGACTTCCATGAAAAAGAAGCATCAAACACACTACACAAGAATGTGATTCCACAACAATGTTCCCTCTAATATTTAGTAGTCAGTGTGCACAAAAATCTTATGTTGTGCAAATTTTCTTCCTGTGACAAAAGTATGTGTGCAATTATGAGTATAATTATTAATTACATTATTTTAGGTAACCCTTTGTGGATACCTTGATTTCATTTGTGCACTAGTTGCAAACTGTGGGTGTGCACATAGCTTAAAGGGAACTATGTTCGTCAACAATGTGCATTCAAATATGTTGTGCCAAATTTGACCTCACTGAAATGGAAGATCCATTCAACTCACAGGAATATGGTTTTTCTTTAGTGTGTGTTTGCATGTTGCCTGAAATGTGAATTCCATGCAAAAGAAAATACACAAGGGTCACGATTCATAATAGGATTTCTTTCCAGTGTGTGTTTGTATGTGTCGCCTCAAATGTGCCTTCAGTGAAAAAGAAGAGTCACACACTTCACAAGTATAAGGCTTCTCACCAGTGTGTGTTCGTATGTGTTGTACCAAATGTGTCTTCTGTGAAAAAGAAAATCCACACACTTCACAAGAATATGGTTTCTCTCCAGTGTGTGTTCGCATATGTCGTCTTAAATCTGACTTCCGTAAAAAAGAAGAGTTACACACTTCACAAGTAAAAGGCTTCTCACCACTGTGAGTTTGCATATGTTGCCTTAAATGTGAGTTAAGTAAAAAGGAAGATCCACACACTTCACAAGAATATGGTTTCTCTCCAGTGTGCCTTTTCATATGTTGTCTCAAATTTGACTTACATGAAAAAGCAGATTCACACACTTCACAAAAATCAAGTTTCTTTCCAGTGTGTGTTTCCATATGTTGCCACAAATGTGACCTTTCCAAAAAAGAATATGGTTTCTCTCCTGCGTGTGTTCGCAAATCTGACTTCTGTAAAAAAGAACAGCCACATACTTCACAAGAATAAGGTTTCTTTCCAGTGTGTGTTTGCATATGTCGCCTCAAATGTGACTTTACTGAAAAAGAAAAGTCACACACTTCACAAGTATATGGTCTCTCTCCAGTGTGTGTTCGTATGTGTTGTACTAAATGTGTCTTCTGTGAAAAAGAAAATCGACACACTTCACAAGAATATGGTTTCTCTCCAGTGTGTGTTCGCATATGTCGCCTTAAATCTGACTGCCGTGAAAAAGAAGTTTCACAGACTTCACAACTAAAAGGCTTCTCACCACTGTGTATTTGCATGTGTTGCCTCAAATGTGAGTTGTGTAAAAAGGAAGATCCACACACTTCACAACAATATGGTTTCTCCCCAGTGTGTGTTTGCATTTCACAAGAATATGGTTTCTTTCCAGTGTGGGTTTTCATGTCTTTATAAATTTGAACTTTTAGACTATTTTACATCCACAACAAAAGAGTAGTTTTCTGTATTTGATCTCAGGTCATCAAGAAAATTTTGTACCATTCAAAGTCTCCATGTGAAGAAAATATATGTGTGTGCATAGAACGTTTTTCAGCTGGAACATCTGTAAAAAAAAAACTATATTCAAAATATGATATAATAATTTTTTAAAAAAGAATTATATTATATTAACTTACTGAACATTTCAATTAACTCATGTGCAACAATTTCTTTCTATAGACAATAATTTTCTTCTCCAGGAAACAATTTCTCTTACATAGATTCAAATGATAATATAATTAATGATTTTGGAAGATGTATTAGTCTTGTGTAAATTTCTCAATCGCTCTTCTGTCAGCAATAGATATTGCTTTCATAGTATATACATTAATACAAGAGCAAAAGACACTTTTAAAGGTAATACAGCAATAAAGTTAACTGTGTCTAAATGTATAGAATTATCTTCCATTGACATTTGTATTGAGAAACACAGGAAAATTGACTCTAAAAAGTTAAATGAAAAGAAGTTTTCTTCTGAATGAAGAACTGAATTATCATTCATTTTCCCAAACACACAACTGTCACATCAATTACACCAAGAATAAGAACAATCCTCACCTAATTTAGGGGAGTAAACTCTTCACTGTTTGTCTGTACCAAACCAATATATGAAATTAACATTTCCCTACCTTGATTTGAAATCATAACCAGGTGATCAGTAGGCAGCTCTCTTACCAACTGAGCCAAACTGTCTTACATATCTACAAAATTTTATGTTACTAATTAACATTTCCTTACCGTGATTTGACTTCAGTCGGAATAGAAGTAGGAGTTGGGTTTGACACTGCAGCAGCCAGGCTTGCTTAAAATGTTTTTCTAATGATTAAGAAACTTTCATGGCACAACTTTATGCATTATCTATGTGCTCTTCACTATGACTTTACCTACAGGCACAAACATCTCAAACATTTTAGAACATTTTATTTTAGTGCGAAAAAAGTATACAATTTGTATATACAAGCACACATCACAACAATCATATTTACACAATATCTAGGGCCTTAAACCTTTTGTGGTGGTGTAATAAACATCATATTTCTTCTTAAAATCATTTACATCTGTTGATAGCACTATACATTACGGTAATCTATTCCACAGTCCTACCACTCTATTACTAAAAAAGAATTTTCTGATATTCAATATACTTTTATTTGCTTCTACCGTATATGTATGGCCTCTCAGTTCCTGGTAATGGTACCCACTTCTAGTAAAAAATACATAAGGGTTTACTTATTCTAAACCATGCATAATCTTGAACATTTCTAATAAGTCTCCCCGATCTCTCCTATTTTCTAATGATGCTAACCCTAACACTCTTAGCCTATCCTCATAACTCATACTTTTTAATTCTGGTACTAACTTAGTTGCTCGTCTCTGGACTTATTCTAAAAGATTTTTTTATCTCTCTCCAAGTACGGTGACTAGGCCTGTGCACATTACTTGTGTGGACGGACATAAGTCTTATATAGTATAAGCAACGAGTCCTTGTCTATACATGAAGAGGTATGCTTAATCAGTCCTAGCACCCTGTTCACCTTAGCCACGGTACTGGCAATATACTTGGAGAATGATAGTTTATGAGTTACTATGATACCAAGATCCTTTTCATCATTTACAATATCTAGTATATTTCCATTCATACAGTAATCATAACATGGGTTTCCATTTCCTACATGTAACACCTTACATTATCTTCATTAAAAGCTAATAATTATTCTCTTGACCATAGCATTAATTTATCTAGGTCCTCCTGTACTCTTATTTGGTCAACTGGTGACAAGACTGGGTGGTAAAATGTGGTATCATCCTCAAAGATTTTACAAATAGTACCAGTCCAAGCACTGACCCCTGTGGCACAACCACTACTTACACAGCTCCACTCAGATTTAGAACCATTCACATAGACTCTCTGTTTCCTACCCTGCAGGAAGTCTTCCAGCCATCAAGTTAGTTTGCCAGCTATGCCACATCTTTGCAGTTTATAGATCAGTCTACAATGAGGAACTGAGTCGAAGGCTTTCTTGAAATCTAGGTATAACACATGAAAAGGAACACCCTCATCATACAATTTTATGTGTAGTATTTGAGTGTAGTAAGTAGATTTGTTAGACAAGATCTCCCCCCCCCCAAGCCATGTTGTTCATCAGACAATATACCCTTATTCTCGATGAATATAACTATTCCTTTCTTCACAAGTTTCTCACAGATCTTACACACTTGCGAGGTCAAACTTACCAGTCTATAATTACCAGTTACAGCTTTGTCACCCTTTTTAAATATAGGTGTGATATTCACCATTTTCCATATTTCTAGAAATTCACCTTGGTCTAAAGATTGCCTCAGAATACAGTACAGTGGGAAGTACAAAACACCAGCAGATTCTTTGAGCACTCGTGGAAGAATCTCATCCGAACCCATTGCCTTATCTGGATTTATATTGGTTAACAACTTTTTTAGGTAGGTGTCTGTAGGTGTGAAGAAAATATTTTCGAGGATAGAATCTCCTACCCATCTACTACATTCAAACGAATCTGCCACCCCATCGCCGTAGATACAATGCATGAAGTCATTAAACCAGATTTCACGTTTATCATCTTCCTCAACAAATACAGATTGAAAGAAATGATTTAGTTTGTTTGCTATTTCCTGGTCATCATTTATATCACAACCTTTATCTGTTTTAAGTTTAGAGATTGTTCCTCTTGACTTTGTCTTACTGTTTATAAACATGAAGAAAGCCTTTGGATTTTTCTTAAGTCTTTCGCAAAGATGCTTCTCATACAGCTTCTTATTCACTACATTCCATCTTCTCACATGCTCTCGATACCTAGTATATGTTCTACACTCTAGATACCCCTTTTATGCATAATATTTCCTTTTCACACACCTCTTAACTTTTACATTGAACCACAGCGTATTTATTTTACTACGATTCGTGATCTTAACCAATTTGACAATATCATTTAAGTACCTATGATAAACCTCCCATGCATCATTCACATCAGTAGCATTTACCACCGGGGACCAGTCTTTATCCCCTAATAGGGCACATAATCTAGCATAATCGGCCGTATTATAATCATATCTATATATATCTCTTACACAAGTTGGATTTAAACTTGTATGGAAGTTTGAGGTTATTATACTATGATCTGCTTTACCAATAGGAGACAATACCTCAACACCACTAACACCCAGTTCACTAGAAGAGATGATAGATCAAGACAGCTTGGCGTATCACTATAATTAGTAAGAAAAAACATTTGGTTTCATAGAATAAATTCAGAATCCTCACTTGCATGCTAGAGTGAAACAAAAAGGTTTATTAAAAGTAAAGAACGTTTATGAAATGCCCTAATTCAATCAGACATTTTTAACAAAGAGATACTTGCTATGAGAATAAAAACAATACTTTCCAAAATTATTTATTATTATAGATATTTTGCTACTATTTCCCTTCATCTCATTTATTTACTTACTGCCAAGGGGAAACTGGCTTGAGTTTGGTTGTGATGAAGGGCAACAAAAATTGAGATGAAGGTAACTAGTAGCAAAAACTTAATAATAATTTCTAAAATTAGTTTGATACAAAATACTTAGTTATATCTATCAGACCATTCAACATGAAACTTCCTTTGCCAACATAGTTTATCATTACAACTCTGTCAAGCTTGATAATTTTGAGAAAAGAGAAAAAGAAAAATTCAATTATAGTTGGCAAAACAGCTCAGTTAAACACTGGATCACAGCATAAGGACTGATTTGACCGATCACCGCTAAAGAAACTAACTTTTTTTTTACTTTCGTACATGAGTTTTAGTAAAATCAATTATTTTATTTTATTTTTATTAAATCAAGTATTGTAAACCATTTTTATTCATTTTTGATGGCTATTTACCCTCAGGACTGATCAGCACTAATCAGCACTAAAGAAGCTAACATTGTTTTTACTTTCGTAGTAAGTTGGCACAGCAGTGACTGTTTGAGTTTCAGTAAAAAACTATTTAAAAGATTTTTTTATTAAAGGTAGTATTGTAAACCATTTTTATTCATTTTTAACTACTATTTACATTCATCCTTACAGGTGTTGACAGATATTTGACCCCACCCCCAACGTGAAAAAAAGAGGTTTTTATGTAGTTTTTGAATGGAAAATCATAATTATTCAGTTAAGGATTGTTCAGTAATGATGAAACTAAATATATCTAATTTTTAAAAAAACATCGGAAGAATTCTTGATTTTTTAAAAATTACAGTCTTAAAATTTTTTTAAATTTCCTAAAAGGTCAACAAAATGGCGGAAATTATAGTTTAAAACTTTAAATTGACTTTTAAGAGCACAATTCTACGTTGAAGTTTTTTTTTCTTCTTTTTTCTGGACACAAATTTGGACTTTATTCTTTCTAACAAAAACAAGAAAAAACTTACAAACAACAGTTTTTAAATTTTAATTTAGGTTTTAAAATGGGGTGGCCAAAGTGCACAGAAATACCTACATTTTACACATTGTGATTTTTTTTTAAAAACTACTAAAAATTAAGTTGAGGTTAAATAGCAGTCAAAAATTAATAAAAATGGTTTACAATACTTGATTTAATAAAAAAAAATAATAAAGTAATCGTTTTTTACTAAAACAGTCATTGTCGTTCCAGCTTAGTATGAAAGTAAAACAAATGTTAGCTTCTTTAGCAGTAATTGGTCAAATCAGTTCTCATGTCGTCTTACTCTGCCCCAAAATAAATAATGGTAAATCCCTATATGTGTCCAAATTTTGGTTGGCTATAAAATGGCTACTTTAAAAACATAGTCAAATAGAATTTGAGTGTGATTATTACAGGTTGTGCTTGCTTAAATAAAATAAAAATCGGGCAATTGTTACCTATTCCGCATTAAATTCAGCACTCTTTTTCAGCATTCAATATCATGTGGTTCTAGAGACTGGTGTCAGTCGAAAGGATAATCAAGTAACTAACCATAACCCTAATTTATATAGGCCGTGCACCCCAACCATGATTCTACATTTAGGGTACCAGAAAAAAGATGTTCCCAAGAAAAAAGTTGGGAAAAAAAAAGAACTATCTCATTTGCATAAAACAAAATGAATTTCATATCTCGTCTCCCAGTTGAGATATCTGAGTACTTTAAAAGGCTAAATCATGGGTTTCAGACATGAGGAATTCATTCTACTTTATTTTACCTTGAATAAATAATTTATAGTTATTTCTGGATTTTACAAGAATATTTCAAGTATACGTTATAGGATAATTTGTGGATTTAATTCATGAAGGAGATACATATATATATCATTAGAAAGAGAATTCTGTCAGGTTTCCAGTTTGTATATGTTGAGTTTAAAAAGTTACAGCCGAAAATGCAAAGCTTAAGTATTCAGCATTTTACGCGAAGACCTCAAGTCCACAGTCGAAAATCTATGGATCATAGATTTAGTTTTTTATGGAGGTATATACATGTATATATCGTTGGAAAGAGAATGTTATCAACTTTCCAACGGTGTATGTTACCAATATCTGTTGGTTGTAAAAAGTTACAGCTCAAAACACGGACCTAATTATTCAGCATTTTACGAGAAATCTTCAAGTACACAGTCCAAATTCTATGGATTGTAGAATGTATTTTTCATTGTGGTATATACATATATATATATCGTTAGAAAGGGGATTTTATCAGCTTTTCAACGATGTATGTTACTAATATGTATGTGTTGGGCTTAAAGAGTTACAGCCCAAAACATGAAGCTAAGTATTCAGCATTTTACGTAAAATGCTGAGTACTTAGCTTCACGTTTTGGGGTGTGATGTTTTAATCCCAACAGATATTGGTAACATACAGCATTGGAAAGCTGATAAAATTCTCTTTCCAACGATATATACATGTATATACCTCCATCAAAAACTAATTCTATGATCCATAGATTTTCGACTGTGGACTGTGGACGAGGTTTTCTCGTAAAATGCTGAATACTTAGCTTCGCATTTTCGGCTGTAACTTTTTAAACACAACAGATTCCAATTGATTCCAAGCTGATAGAATTCTCTTTCTAACGATATATATATATATATGTATACTTTAATAGAAAATAATTCTACGATACATAGACTTTGGGCTGTGTACTTGAAATTTTCTTTGTAAAATGCTGAATACTTAGCTTCACGTTTTGAGCTGTAACATTTTTAAGCCCAATAGGTACACCGTTGGAAATCTGGGGAAATTCTCTTTCCAACGATATATGTATATATCTCCTTCATAAATTAAATCCACAAATTTGCCTATAACGCATACTTGAAATATTCTTGTAAAATCCGGAACTCAACTGGGAGACGAGATATGAAATTCTATTTTTTTGGTGTGTGCTGGCGGCCATTTTGTTTTATGCAAATGAGGTAGTTCTTCCCAACTTTTTTCTTGTGGAACATATTTTTTCTGAAAGAGGACATCCTAATGAACATTTTGGTACCCTAAATGTAGAATCATGGAGGGGGGTGCACGGTAGGCCCTGCTGGCCCCCGGCCTAATATACTTTGTTGTTAAATTTAAACGAACATAGTGTGGCGAAAAAGAATGCTGAAAAGGTAACAATCGACAAAATGAGTCCACACAACAGATTTCTGGATGATGATTAATAAGTCGGGTTAAGATTCGGTTTAGTCTTGATTTTTGTAGGAAAAACTAAAATCGAATCTTAACCATCAGTCGTATTTTTTTCTACATACATTTTTCGGATTTAGAATTTAAATAAGATATAACAATATGACAAAAAGAAAAGAAAAAGAGTTAGGTAGTACCTAATTAATTACCTTTGTTTTCAAGTTCTGTTCGAATTTGGTCGATTTGTTATGATTTCTCAGTCAATTTAGTATTGTTCATTCAATTCATCACAATAATGTTGAAGTTGGAAATAAATGTATCCAAAAAAAGCAGTATTAAAAAACAGAAAATACAATAAAAACATAAATTCAACTTGAACAAAAGTCTCGAATGATAACGAAAGGGAATTGATAAGCGGTGATGAGAATCATTTTGTCCCTTGTGTAAAAAGATTCCGTTATTCAATTTTTATTCGTGTAATTTACTGTACAATTCAATACGTGGTAATGTCCTGGTTTGTGTTCCTAAAATAGTTCTCCTTGAAGAAAATGTTTTCTTTCAGTTTTAGGTGCTTTCAGTCCATTGGACCTTCGAACCATCTTGCTAGTTTTTAGAATAAAAATTAAAGGTTTTACGAGGTAGATGGGGATTTTATATACGGTTATTTATAAGAATCTGGGACCAGACAATAACTAGCAGCAATTAACTACGGATAATGCTAAACTGGACACTTACTTTCCGCCATTTTTACGGAAGTATGGCTTACATTAATTATCTTCCCTTTAGTCCAATTCTATTTAGTATTAATTCTCTTATTTATTTATTTTCATTTTTTAAACATCGTGCGGCTTGCCCTATTTTTAACATGTAAGCCGTACTTCCGTAAAAATGGCGGAAAGTAAGCGCCCAGTCTAGCATTATACATACATTGTAAATCAATTTTCGGTGCTTTCAATCCATTAGACCTTCGAACCATCCGGAAATTTGTTAGCTTTTTTAGAAAAAAATGTTTTTAAGGTTTCACGAGGGAGGGTTCTATTAACAATGTAACTATGGTGCTAAACTGGACATTTACTATCCGTTTTTACGGAAGTACGGATGGAAGTACTGCTTACATGAATATTCTTCCCTTTAGTCAAATTAAATTTTATATTAATTCTCTTATTTCTTTTTATTTTCCAAATATGTGGCTTGTGCCATTTTTAACGTGTGGTCATGTAATCCGTACTTCCGACTGTACTTCATTAGGATTAAATGTTCTGAAAATCTTTAATTTAAAACAAATATATTTTATTTTTTATTTTCTCAAACTCAAGAATATATTTCAAGATATAGCCAGGCGGCAATTGTCATGCCGTGAGAATTTTATGATGAAAGCAATCGAATGGCATGACCCTTCCCTTATGGTATAGACATTCCAAACATGCATGTTTACATTTCTGAAACAATGGCAGATGCTGAATACTTAGCTTCACGTTTTGGGCAGTAACTCTTTAAGCCCAACAGTTACAAATAGACAACATACACCGTTGGAAAGGCTGGTGGAATTCCCTTTCTAACGATTATATATATATATACCACAATGGAAAATGAATTCTACGATCCATAGAAGTTGGACTGTGGTCTTGAAATCTTCTCGTAAAATGCTGAATACTTAGCTTCGCGTTTTGGGCTGTGACGTTTTATACCCAAGTGTAGTGTGTCCCGGTGTCTCCCAGCTCGTGGGAGTCTCACTGAAAGGGAA
>VCCN01000987.1:255213-298562 GCA_006491835.1 Architeuthis dux
AATGTATTCTAAAGAACATAAGTCGAGGGAGATAATTTATAGAAACTATGAAGAAAGCGATGCTGATAGTCGCCAGTGGTGAGTTATAAAATTTGGCATTTTCTGACCAAAGAGACAGGGTGTGAAAAACATGTTGGGCTTGTTGAGCACATCCTTACATTTTTTCGTTTAGTGTCCAACAGGAAGCTAGCGTTTTAGAGATGAGTTAACGCTTGGAAAGGCAGAGCATCCTTGTTTTCGTTTAATGGCTGACATGAACCCAGCTTTAAATCAAAGCTTATCTGGCCATATTTTTGGAGAATGATGTCTTTCAGGGGTAAGGTTTTGAAAAAAAGATTTTCAGCACACTTTATAGGAAACAGCACTCTCTCTGGATTTGTTTGACTTAAAAATGCATATAAATTAACATCATAGAAAAATTATTTGTGAAAAGTTTAAATTGAATTTTTTTGTCTGCAATTTTGAGAAAAAGAAATTAATTCTTCAGAATTTACTATGCTAAAATTGACCAACTAAAATAGAAAATACAGAGGTATTTTGAAAAGTCTCATCTTTTAAAAATAACTTGTCTCACTTCAAACAAAATATCTAAAGAGCTGGTTAATTTCACCTGTAATGAATTGCTTAGCTGTACCTAGACGTAAGCTTTATACAACAGAAAGAAGGTTACTAGTCTCAAGGAGTCCACTCAACTACTAAGTAAGTCTTGACTATCAAATACACTCTAACTGTATTTATTGTAGCAGCAGTGGAAACACAAATTTGCATAACATCACCAATGGAATTTCTTCCTATATTTTGTTTTAATTCGGAAGATCAAAACTGATCTTTAAGAGATCAAGTCACCATCGATACAACATATGGTACATTCATGAAGCAGCAAGTGAGGAAAAAATTCACTTGCAAGATTACAATGCTAATAAAAGCTCTACATCTTCCTGATTTGTTGGTAATTATATAAAAATTAAATTATTTTCCATCTTATTTGACATGAATAAAAATGTGTTGTTTGATTAACAATTTACAAACTATTTTGTCAGTTGCAGACAGAAATTAAAGAAGTTAAGGTACATAGACTGAAGAAAAAAAAGTACAAAAAACAAAATGCATTAAAAAAATGCATGTCGAAGCATATCTAGAATTGTATTCCTGATATTGTTAAAAGTATAGCTTGCCCACTTACGTTTAACAGAATTTAAATTTATTACCAAATCCAGGTATTTGTCTCCAGGTTTTCAAAGATTATCTGAGAAACTACTGTTGCCTATTACCTCTTGAATTCATATAAAAATTAAATGTTAAATCATGGGGAATAACTTCTGATCAAAGTTACTTCCCTTGCCCCATTAAATCTTTTTTTTATTGAATTCACAAAATAGTTCCATTTTTAAAAATTCTATTCATTGAAGAATTCCACTGTGTTGGGAGCGGTTCATGAATTTAAGAGTTAAAATGAGAATAATCATCACTTTATCCATTCCTAAAAAAATTTTTTTTTAAATTTACCTAAAGGTGGAAGGGAGGTAAATTTAATGAGTAATTATTCCATTTATGATAACATTCAAATTTTTTTATAAGAATTTAAGAGTTAACATATATATGGAACTGGTCATGCCCAACAGATATACTTAAATGCTCTTTGATTTGAAATGTTTTCTAAATTACTTTTCTTGAAGTCAGGTATTCTAAAGTTTAAGAAAAACAATCCACTGTTTTGTTCTATGGAAAGATACAAGGAAAAAATTACAATGCTAGATGTTTATTTCTATCAGCCACTGATAGCATGACTGAAATGGAAATTAGAACCAATTTTACCATTGATCTCACATGATTGTGAAGTAAAGACAACACAGTTGCTAATAGAAACTACATTTCCAGATTCACTTATCATCACTATATCTATCAGTAACATTTAATGTTCACCAAGGGGCTTAAACGAAAGATATTATTGCAGCACTATTTGAAAATTTAAAAAAAACTTTTATTCACCGTACTATCATTGAGTTATTTTAAAAAATATGCATATGATGTGCGATCAAAAGTTGAAAGCAAACTAAGCGTTGGACAGTCATGCTGCACAGCAGGAAGTGAGCAGTAATCATCATGAATCAGAATCAACATGCCACATGGCATCATGCTGTGAAAATTTGGACCTGTGTTACACACTTTTTTGACCACATTCACATGCTCATTTGCGATTTCAGGATAGACCATGACCTTGAGCAGAGAGCAAACATCAAATTCTGTGTCAAACTTGGGAAATCGAAATGTTGAAGCAGGCATACAGCAATGAAGCAATGAGCCAAGCTAGGTGTTTTAGTGGCACTCGCGCTCCAAGAGTGGTAGAACATCACTGGAAGATGGCAAGAGGCCAGGACAACCCTCAACGAGCACTACCCCTGAAAATGTCGAAGAAATTGGTCAAATTGTATGTCAGAATTGGTGGATCCCCATCAATGAAGTTGCTGATATCAATGTGTCATTTGGATTAGTTCTGAGAGAGAACATTCGGCGCAAATGACCTGAACTGTGTCACAATGGGAATTGGGTGTTCCAAGATGACACCACACCCACTCACAGTAGGACTTTCAGGGAGAATTCTATCGCTGCACAAGGTGACTACTTCGAAGGGGATGGTGGCCAAATATAAATAAAGTACGAATAAAAATTTTCATTGCACCTCATATTGATATACAAAACACGTTTTTTAAAAATTGTTTCTCAATCCTTCTTCTTCAAAAGATCTTTAGTCTATTGAGGTCAGAATGATTTGAAATTTAGCCCACATGTTTATTTTGGCTGATTATTCCAATCACAAACTTATAAAACAGCAGATTTTAAGGATATTTTATCGTACATTCTCTGAAAAAATTAAAAATGTACTTCAAAACATACTAATTTTTCCCTATGATAAAATTCTCAAATCTAAGTTTTAAAAAAATGGTCACTACTCCCGATGTGAATATTAAATTCTTCTCTTCTGTTATGTTTATCTTTACAACTTGACACTTAATAATTATGAATAATTAGAAAAATGGAAGTATAAAATCATAATTTTTAACGTTTAATTCACCTCATACATGTGATGAATTACTGTACAGAAAGGAAGATTTATGGCAAAAAATAATCTTGGGAAAGAAAAACTATTTTTTCAAAATTTTAAGAATAACAACTATGTCATAAAAAGTTAGAAGGTTTGTAAATCAATTCGATATCTCCCGCATGAGTTTTCAAATGACATTTAATGTTGCCCTTTTGGGTAAATGCTTTGCCACATACTAGTCATGATTATGGCATCCCTTCAGTGTGTATTCTCATATGAATTAGAAAGCACTCAGAGAGCACATACCTCTGCCAATACCATTGTCACTATGATGTATGGGAGTTAATTGTGCATCGATCCAACCCAAAATGTAATCACTCCTTTCATAGCCCATTGCCCACCCTACCACAAAACTTTATTGAAATTCATTGAGAACCTTTTTACTTATTGGATAGACAGAGAACTTTTGGAGATATTGTGTGGTGTGGACAGATAGCTACGATGTAGGAGAAGTAACTGTACATGGATCTACTCCAACATTTAATCACTTCTTCCTTAGCTGATTGCCCACCCTCCAACAAATTTTATTGAAATTCATTCAGAACTTTTGGAGATATTTGTGGAAAGACAGATGGAAAGACACAGGGTAATGGCCAAGGTAAACAAAGAAAATATCTTTTGACCTGAAACATTTACTGCATGTTTTCTAACTAAATTGTATTTTAGTATGGGTTTCATGAAATAATTGAAAGGTCTCTTTGAAATAAAGTTTCTTACACACAAGAAGTCTCTCTCGTGTGTTTTTTCATATGAAGATTCAAAGAACTTTTCGAACAGAAGATTTTACTGCATATTTTGCAGCTATTTGGTTTCTCTGTGGGGTGTTTTTTCATATGGTAGTTTAAATGTGACTTTGAAATAAAATGCTTACTACATATCCCACAAGAAAAAGGTGTCTCTCCAGTATGTGTTCTTAAATGTTCATTCATATTAGATTTTGTCCTGAAAGGTTTACCACATACTTCACAAGTAAAAGGAGTCTCTCCAGTGTGAACTTGCATATGAACATTTAGATGAGATTTCTGGGAAAAGCTTCTACTACATATATCACAAGAAAATGGGGTCTCTCCAGTGTGTATCCTCGTATGAATATTCAAAGCACTTTTTGAAATTAAACCTCGACCACATATTTTACAACAATATGGTTTCTCTGTGATGTGGGTTTTCATGTGGTTACTCAGATGCGAGTTTGAAATAAAATGCCTACTACATACATCACAAGAAAATGGTGTCTCTCCACTGTGAGTTCTTAAATGATCATTCATATTAGATTTTGTCCTGAAAAGTTTACCACATACTTCACAAGTAAAAGGAGTCTCTCCAGTATGAATCTGTACATGAACATTTAGATGAGATTGTTGGGAAAAGCTTTTGCTACATACTTCACAAAAAAATGGAGTCTCTCCAGTGTGAGTTCTCATATGATTATTCATATTAGACTTTGTTGTGAAAGGTTTACCACATATTTCACAAGTAAAAGGAGTCTCCCCAGTGTGAGTTCGCATATGAACATATAGTTGAGATTTCTGGGAAAAACTTTTACTACATACATCACAAGAAAATGGAGTTTCTCCAGTGTGAGTTCTCATATGATTATTCAAAGTAAACTTCCTCCGGAAAGGTTTACTACATACTTCACAAGAAAAGGGAGTCTCTCCAGTATGAATCTGCATATGAACTTTTAGATTATATTTCTGGGAAAAACTTTTACTACATACATCACAAGAAAATGGAGTTTCTCCAGTGTGAGTTCTAATATGATTATTCAAGTGTAACTTCCTACTGAAAGATTTACCACATATTTCACAAGAAAATGGCGTCACTCCAGTATGTAATGGCATCAACTCTATCCAGTCCATGTTGGGATTTTCTCCAGTTATTACATAGTATACATTTATTATGTATGGCCACCAGATGATTTCTTTCCACTGCAATTGATATCTGTGAATGAAGAAAATGTATTATTTAAGAAAAGGCCTAACATGTATTGCAATTAAAAAATGACAATAACTCATTTTGGAATCCAATGAACTCCAATGATCTGCTGATATCTCATGCTTCATGAATAGAAGCAATATATTACTGTCCTTCAAACTAGCATAATTAAATTGAATAATTTTGAATACAAATTAAATTGAATATATTTTGAATATGAATGAACAAAAGAGACAATTTCTACTTTTCTGAAAATTGTATTTATCAAGAAAAAAGGACACTCTACTATTAATAAACAATATGCAAAAAATTGTTTACATTCTAACATTTAACCAACAAAACAATTCTTATTGTGTCAAACACTTTAAAATCTAAACAAACATATCAAATCTAAACAAACAATCGGATCAATCATAACTCACCATTTTTCAATTCCTGGGGCTTTGTCAACATCATAGCCAAATTTCAGCAAAATCGGTCAAGATTTGAGAAATTTTCCCAACTGTAAACAAAAACAATGTTTTTGGTTATAAAATGTAAACAATCGGATCGGCCATAACTCACCAACCCCCAGGTAGAATGTCACCACAAGTCTACATACAAAATTCCATTGAAATATATTAAAGAATAATGAAGTTATCTAATTGAGAAAAAGGAGATGATGACAGACATCCATAGCAAATGATAATCCCTGGCAGCTTTTTTCCGCCGGGGACAATTATTTTGATACAAGTCATTCTTCTCATGTGATATTTTGGCACCATCATTGGGTATTCACATAGCTGAGCATTTCCACAAGCTTTAATACATTAAGCTACAGCTTCTTTCAATAACAAATGACCTAGTTAAAAATAAAGCAAACATGTCATTTTTTCTACATGTAACCAAAACTACTTCAAGTTATATTTTAGCAATTCTCTGTGTACTTTAATAATATACAACAGTAATTTTTAACTATTAGTTAAAAGGAAAAAGAGATTAAAGAGAAAACATACAAAATGTCAAAAATATTTCTCTAACCAAGAGTAACGTTTTGACGAGGGAGGGGGGAGGGATATCAAAACTCCAAAGGAAGAAAGGCTACCTTTGAAAACAGTCAGGACGAGAAGAAGCAATAAAATTCTCTTACTTTGTCTATTTGACGTTGGTGTAAATAACAGTTGTTTGGAAAAATTTACTCTTCTTCGCATCTTGTAACCTTCCTGGTCTCTTGTCTAGTAACTTGGTGACAGGAGCGATAGTAACGAAAAACACTCTCTGTAGGCATTTCTGCGGCCTTGTGAGTTAGTTTGACACCTTGATAAAATAAACATCAAAATCATATAAAACTTAATCTCATCGTCGAAAAATGTTAGTGTCATTAGTAAGTTCAAAGATTGGCGAAATATATGAGATAAAAATTATTTGTGTACACCTTATAGAACCCGGGTTGAATAAAAATAGTGTAAATATACGCGCAAGATGTAAACAACACTTTTTCCTAATAATAACTAGTAAATTTTCTCCCCTTTTTAATGAGCAAAAAACACTTAGATTTTAAAAAATTACAACACATCAACTATTTATTGGATTTTAATAATATTTTCAATACTTATTGAATAAAGAATGAATTTTTTTTTAAAAATCAGTTTGTATTCCAAATTTTGGGAAAAAAAAATTTTTTCATTGTGATTAAAAAAATGCTCCTTAAAACATTTGATGATTTCATTGATTTATTTTATGTCAGCATCAGTCTGATTTTTTTTTACATAATAAAGTCAAGACCACAAAAATAAAAATTCTGCTTCCGTTTTTGAACAAGCTATGTAGGAAATTTCCGTAAAAAATGTCCAAGAGGAGACAACAGCTGTAATAATCTCAGTCAACCTGCTGCTCCTGGTTTATTGACAAGTACTCAATTAGCTGCAGGTCCTATTGTTGACAGGGCTTATCTTTTGTGACACGTCACAGGCACTGACAGCTATTTGACGTTTTTCCACAAAAATTATCAAAATAAAAAGTAAAAAAAGAGACAAAAAATACAAAATTAATGGAATTAACTCAATAAAACTTGTAAGGCTCTATACTTGTTCAAATACCATAACTGAATTTAAAAAAATATTTATTACACTACACTACCGTGTGTCTACAAAGAAAGTATTAGTACGGATTTTCTTTTTTACTTATAATTGAAAAAGCTGCCCAAAACCTCCCACAGTTTAAAAATTTAAAAGAAAACTTACTTCCACAAGTTAATGTCGGCAAAAGGTGTGGAAGTCATGAAAACAAAATATATAAACACCTAAAAAATGTTATCGTAAAAAAAAAAAAAGAAGTCTTTTTTGTTCTTTTATGCCCCCAAAACGAAGAGATCTCAATGTAAACTTGTTATTGTGTAATGGGGCCTCCATACATAATTCATACCTAGGATTCAACAAAAATCAATTAAAAATGAATCGGATAATTTAAATTATTATTGATTGATGTATTTTTATAACAGAATTATTATTTAATAACAACATTTTACTTTATATTGCAGTTTTTAAATTTTCCGATTTAGAATATAATTATCTTTTTAAAAACATTTTTCATTGAGATTCATTCAATAAAATTAATGAAGAGGTGGAATTTACATGAAAGAAAAATATATTGGTTTATTTTCCTAAACATAAAATTAATTAACAAGAATTATAATGATAAACAAAACATTAAAACAATATTGGTGTGTGTTTTCTCCAAAATGGGGAGATTTTTCATGTCCACACCAAAACAAAAACAATTAAACACAATATAAGAAGAAAATAAATAGAAAAATTATTAAATTATCGCCAACGAATTTTATTCAATTATTCAACATGGATTAAAGATAAACAAATAAAGTGGCTGAATGAATGTATGAAATACTCTGTCCCATAATTGTTGTTACACTCATATATACATTTTTCTATATGCGAATGTAACAACTATTATGGGACAGATGTAAGTACGATCGAATATGAAGCGATCATCGAAAATACTGAGTTTGTTTCTATTTGTTCAAGTTAATTAGTAAAATAAAGCTTCAAATACTTACGAGATGATCGAATGTGTAAACTTTGGAGGTTTCTGTATTTGATAAAGATTAGATGGATTAAAATTTGCGATAATCTCTTCGAAATGTCAGGCCGTGTTGTTTACATTGCGTCCATTTTGCAGATGTGAACTTTCGTAACTCACTTGAAGAGCGCCGTTAAAGAAGGGGGGTGTAGGAAATAATTCTACAGCAGAAATAAGTCACAAGAGAAGATAACTATGTTAATTGTATGGACAGAGTCGGTTCCCCTATTAGTTGTGCTTTCCAGCCAAAGTGAAGTAAAAAAAAAAGAACATTTAAAAAAAATAATAATCAAAGATCCTTACATGCTCTCGAAAAAACAAGATACCGTTGGTTTCATTACGATAGACATACCCACGGCACTTTTAAAATTGTCGACACCCTATTTTAAAACGTAATTAATTTTTTTTAAATGAGTTCTCAAGTTTTTTTTTGTTCTTGTTAGAAAGAGGAAAGTCCAAATTATTGTAAAAAGAAAAAAGAAAAACAAATGCTCATCAATTACAACGTAGAATTGAACTTTTAAAATAAATGCTTACTTTTTAATCGATAAATCAATCATCTTGACGCCATTTTGTAGACAGGTCTTAAAACTTTAAAAAATTGAGATTCTGTAATTAAAAATAATCTACTAAAAATAATTTACAGTCACAATTGATATACTTTTATTGTTTTTCTAAGCCGGTATTCTGGGCTGTAAACAATTTCCCATATACCTATATCGAGTACAGATATATTTTGGAAATGACATGTGTGGTTAACGCGTTTGTCGGTTTCTCACCTCCAAACATTCACACCATTTTATGACCTTCCATAAATCTCTCGGACACTTTAGGAAAAATATCCCCAAAATAGGCTCCACAGGATTCCCGCCTAAGATCAGACATCAATCATCGAGCTGTCAACACTAGGCTCCAAGATTTTCTAACCAATCAGAGAACAGCGTTTGGCGATATAAGCAAATGCTTTTACACCATCTACAGAACAGCTGGACTTTTAATCTCCCGACTCCTTGTCGAAGATATTGCTGATTCTCACACATACACACACACACATACACTCTAACACGGTCGCACGAAACTATACATCAACACACTGAGGCAAGTACTTAACATGCTTGTTATATTTTTATCTATTCGTCCGTATGTCAATTTCAGCATTCCCTTTTTTCCCCATATCACCAATCATTTATTGTCAGGCCAACATTGTATATGTGCCTTTCCCTTCCTTATCATGTGTCCAGCCTTTTCATCTCACTGACTACTTCCCACTTCTAGCGACACACTAAGGTTAACTTACATACACACTAGTACAGGTGAGCGACACACGTTTCGCCCCATAGGGACATAGACACATTGACTTACTTACAACCCCTTACAGACTATAGGCATGTTGCTCATCCCTAACTAACATCAGGCCATAACTTTAATTGTAGCTAGGGAACATTATATACAATCATTCATTTTTTGGAGTTCAGCGTAATAATTTATCACCTCTACAAATATACACATTATTCCGCTATCACGATCAAATCAGAAGGGACAATAAAGGATAGGATACACTCGCAGAATATCCTGTCTGCAAGTAAAGCCGGCAGATGTAGAAGTTGTAGGAAGAAAAGACAAAGAGGAAAATTTGATGTAAGAAGAAACAAATTTAATACACGGAAAGTGAGAAGGTTAGAACGTAAACAAAGTCTACGCTTAAGTGAATTACGAAGGGAATTATAGACCTTCAAATAATCAAAAGGCTAGTTCTGTTTAACTAGAGAAAAGGGTTAAACAAAGTACAGAGTACTCGATAAAAGTTCTCATAAAATGGGTGATGCAAAATCAATAAGTATTTGAACATATAAAGGCAACGCGGATGTTTCAGAAAGGTTTGTCTAAAATGTCACATAGGTTTTAATATACGTTGATAAATGTGTGTGTGTGTCTGCTGGTACTGAATGTGAACAACAACAAAAAAGGAAAAGAATGCGTAAACAGAGCGGAACAAAATACGACCTTACCTCGTGGTGTCTGGGTGAGCGAAAAGAGAGGTTAGTTGCCGTAAGGAATGAGTTGGACTGGAAATGTTCAGTTATGGGAGTTACTCGAGAAATGGTCGATTCAACCTTGTAACAGGGAAATATCAAGTTTAACAAAAGAGTTAGTCGGTTGAGGCGAGAAATGTGAGTGATTTCGGATCGCCGAGTGGAAAAACAGACTTGCGTCTCAGAGCACGTAATTAAGAAATAAAGGAGAATTAGCTTACGGAGGCAAGAGAATTGGAAGGTAAGCTAAATGGTAGAGTTGTCTAGGGGAGTTACTTGTGGTGACAAAGCGAATAAGCACTGAAATCAGCCTTAGAAGTAAAGCGTTTCGATGAGTTGATGAGAATGTAGGCACGTTTGTTCGATCGCCGAAAGAAAGAGCTTTAGGCTTGGTATCGGTAACTCTAGACAAAGGGCTTTGCTTCTTTAGTAGTAGCATAGAGGAAGTAGTCGCCGAAGGAGGAGCTGGTACGAAGATGTTTTTACGTGCGTGCACGGATCGAACAAGAGAGGGGTTGTTGAAAGACGTTTTGCATGAGTATTTATAGGAGCTATAATCAGTAGCAGCCGGGCGAGGCGTCAACCGAAGCTAGAAGCGTTGGTACTTGTATATTTTTGTATTAATGGTTAACCATTAAACTGTAAGTGGGCTCTTACACTTTCATTTGCAAAAGTTAGTTTCATCATTACTCAACTGAAATGTGGTAGAAACTGTCACATGCTGCATCAAAAAAACAATGAAATGTAGCTTTTTTTCAACAGTAGGGGTTGGTATAATCAGTGATCGGATCGACAGGCCATGTCAACAATAGCAGACGACATGTATTGAGGGCTTTAAGCGTTTTTGAAAGATGGGGGAAAATGGGGTCGAGTCAGTTTCTTTAATGACCAGCTTTTTTGCGTTATTTGATTGGCAAGACTTTTTACTTTATGAGCATCCGTAAAAAAAAATTGTCCAATTAAAAATAACAAAACAATATACGAAAAATTACCCTAGGCAGAAATTTAAAAAAATAAATATTTTATTTGATAAATTACCTTTTGTTCGTTAAAATGACACACATTTCGATCTTGTACAGTAAGTGGAAAAATAAGAAAAGATTTTTAAAATAAAATCGAATTAATCGAAAAAATCAAACAAAATCTCTACTGTTTCCCTATGGCTGTTTTTTCAAAAATGTAAACAGAATCTATTTTGTCATTGACCTATCTTTATATATGTGCAAAAAATATTATGGTACAGCTATTATAAATAAATAAAAAAATCATCAAATGAATTAAGGAGGGTTTTCATCACATCCAAAAATCTGTTTCCCGAAACTTCGAATGGAAATTTCTTTAAAAAATAGTTCGTACTTTATTATATAAGTACCGAAAGTTTTATCAAAATCCAATGAATATTCGATTTTTCGTAAAATTTTAAAATCTGTGTGTTTCGTTCGTGAAAGCTTTGGAAATTTTCGAATGCAAACCATTTTATGTAATCTGTTGTTTACACTGCTACAGCTTTTTTGTGCTATTTGTTTTCAAAATATCTCCGGTTCTATAAGGTGTACACAAATAATTTGTATCCGAGATTTTTTTCCAATCTTTCTTCTTACTTATGCCACAAAAATTCCGACGATAAAATTAAATTTTGGACGTTTTTGAATGTTTTATTCCCGTAAGATGTCTATTCACGGTAAGTTTTGTCAGCGAAGTCCGTGGTCTACTTACATTATGAAATGTAATTCTAAACATTTAGCATTTAACATTTTAGGCCAGGAATCTATTGAACCATTCTTTCAATTTAACATAATAACTACTGCTGGGTGGAATATAGAATAAATATAATCACAGTGATAAGCAATTAACTGCTACTAGAATGATGACTAGAGCTAAAATATGATAAGTATGAAACAAGATTTGGAGGATTGAACCATACAATAGGGAGCGAAATGAGACAGACAGTGTTGTCCCCGTCCGGAAAAACGGCCGCCAAGGACTATCATTCGCTATGTCTGTACGTCGTTGCCGTCTTTGTGTCATTTTCTCAATTGGATAACTTCCTTATTTCAATGAAAGTTTGTATGTAGACTTGTCGAGAGATTCTAACTAGGGGTGGTGAGTTATGGCCGATCTGATTGTTTATTTTCATTTTATAAGCAAAAACGTTGTTTTTGTTTACAATTGGGAAAATTTCTCAAATCTTGACCGATTTTGCTGAAATATGGCTATGTTGACAAAACTCCAGGAATTGAAAAATCGTGAGTTACGGTTGATTCCGTACGCATCCAGATCACTCTCACCAGTTGAACAGAGGTATACTCGAGTCGAAAAAGAGGCACTGGCACTGACTTGGGTCTGTGAAAGGTTCCGAGATTTCGTAATTGGCCAACTCTTCCAGCTCGAGACGGATCACAAACTACTGCTGAGCCTCCTTGGGGCTCAAACTTTGGACACCTTACCTCGGAGGATCCAACGGTTTCATATGAGATTAATGAGGTATTCGTACAATATATCTCATGTTGCCGGGAAGAGTCTATGGGCCGCAGACACACTGTCACGAGCATAAAGGGAAAAAAGCACGGTGGGTGCAGACACGGAGCTCATGGAGAGCACTAACATATATGTGAACAGCATCATGGAGAACATTTCAGCGAGCACCTCCTACTTGCAAAGCTTGAAAGAATACGTGTGCTCTACAGTCTTTCAGATGTGCCGAGATGGATGGCCGGAACACAATTCATGTTCAGGAATTTTGAGACTGTACTGGACAGAGCGCGCCTTCCTAACCGTACATGACGGTCTTCTACTTAAGGGTACTAGGCTGGTCATTCCTTTAATTTTAAGGAACGCTGTCCTTGAGACACTTCATGAAGGTCACCAGGGCATAGTTAAATGCAGCGAGCGTGCTCGGCAGAGTGTGTGGTGGCCAGGATTAAGCCAGCAGCTAAATGAATTAGTGTTGAACTGCAGAACGTGCATAAAAGAGCGCACTAACCACACAGAGCCGCTCATTCAGACGGAACTTCCAGCAGACCATGGCAGAGGTTAGGGAGCAGACATTTTCACACTAAAAGAGAAAATGTACCTGCTTGTGATGAACTATTACTCAAGGTTCATAGAGATAGTGAACCTCACGCTGTCAAAGTCAGTTGACGTTATAGACCATCTCAAATCAATGTTTGCACGCCATGGAGTGCCGGAGACCACAATTCACGTGTGGTACATTTTCAGCTTTTGCCTCAAAATATGGATTTCGGCATGTAACCAGCAGTCCAAGATATCCGCAAAGCAATGGGGAAGCCGAACGTGCAGTCCAGACAATAAAGAATCTTCTGACAAAAGCGACAGATCCGTACCTTGCCCTGCTGGCATACAGATCGACCCCGCTTCAGAATGGATTTAGTCCGACTCAGTTGTTAATAGGACTCCGACTACGCACTGCGGTACCAACACATCCATCGCAATTGGATCCAGTGCTGCCAAACAGTGCTACTGTCAAATCCAAGGGAAAAGGGAGAAGGATTTTTGATAAGATTCACTATAACAAGCGTCACCGAGTATCTGATCTCAGCATCCTTCAACCCAGCAAACAGGTGTGGATGACTGACGCCAAAGTCACTGGGACTGTGGCAAACAAAACTTCAGCACCTAGTTGATGTTCCCAACGGGTCTATACAAAAGAACAGACACCACCTGACGGGTATACCTGAGTGTGTCAAAGACATAACAAATATACAGGTGTCCTTGTAATGAAATACACTCGGGTCGTGTGTTCGTTTGCTGAAGATAGAGGGTAGAGAAGAATGGCGTCTTGGGGTGATAGTATTGGGACTTGCCTCAAAACGCTATATCATGTTCCTGGCTAGAAGATAGGTCAAACGGCTGACCGAGGGAACAAAGAGAATGCGTTCGACCAATTAGAGTAATTTTAAGGGTGCGCCGTGATTTTAGGAGCTAGGAGTTTGACTCCTCATCCGTTAGGGTGCGGGAGGGAATGGGAGGAAGAAGCGAATGCGGTCTGAGCTACTAGTGTCATCATCATCATCCTTAAATAAAGTAACTAGGAACAGAACACGCACTTTTGTAAAATCTTCGAAACCCTATTTTAAAAACGTAATTAAGATTTTTAATAATTTGTTCTTAAGTTTTTCCTTGTTTTTGCTAGAAAGAAAAACATGACCAAATTTTGGTTAAAAGAAGAAGAAAAACACATGATTCTACATTTAGGGTACCAAAATGTTCCTTAGGATGTCCTCTTTCAGAAAAACGATGTTCCCAAGAAAAAGGTTGGGAAGAACTACCTCATTTGCATAAAACAAAATGGCCGCCAGCATACATAATTTTGGTACCCTAAATGTAGAATCATGGTGGGGGGTGGGGGGCGTACACGGTAGCCCCTGCTGGCCCCGGACTATTACTTTTATCGACAAAAATTACGCCATATAATTTTCGCTGGGGTGTTGACAAGGTGATGACATAATTTCAGTCGGCTACTGAAAAATATGGCGCTCAAAAGAGTAATAAACGCGACCAATGTGTAGCTGAATTGATTTTTAAAAGAAAGAAGTTTAATCCTATACATTTTTAAACCATCGAAAAGAGTAACACCGTGTTTTTCTTTATTGGTAATAATCGCAAAAAGGAAAAATTACTTTCAAAAACTTCACCCTGGAATTCTGGTCTCAATGGTAAGAACACTTAATATCTAATATTAGTTTTTGGTCCCAAGTAATAAAAACGAAATAGTTTGTGTAATTGAAGTTGAAAACCTTTGTAGAGAACAAAGGTGGTCATATTATGGTTATTAATCACAATGAAAAAAATTTTCTTTCCCGAAATTTGGAATACACGCTGATTTTTTAAAAATCCATCCTTTATTCGATATGTATAGAAAATTTTATTAAAATCGAATAAGTAGTTGATGTGTTTTTGACAAAAAAAATTAAGTTTTATATGATTTTGACGTTTATTTTATCAAGGTGTCAAATTACTCAGCACTAGGTCACGAGGCCGCAGAAATACCTACAATAAACGTAGAATTGAACTATTTTAATTCAGTATTGAAACAAACATCAATAATGGGTGTTTACAGCTTATTGACAAGGGGGAGATCACCATCTGTTCCTCACTTAAAAGAAATGGCGACCGAAAGCGTAAATTTAAACTTCAATTCAAAAAAGAATAACAGTTGAAAACTTGTCTGAATCGTGTCTATAATGACTTTTTCAATTAGTAAAAAATTAAACACCCCTCCCTGCAAAAAAACCTCTTTGAGTTGACCCCTGGCCTTCCATACTTACAAAAAAGCCTTTATTAAAAATTAAAAAAAAAAACACCCTAAAAGTACTTCTCGTGTATTCGTTTTTTCAATGTTTGTATTTGATTAATCAATATCGTTGCATTATAATTAACAAAATCTTAGAGTTTCCCAAACAGTGAAAGAATAAAACAAGAATTTTCAAAAATAATTGAATTAATCGAAAAACATTTTAAAAATCTCTATAAAAAATTTAAATTTTAAGATTTTTTTCCTTTTTACCGAAAATAGCCATAAAATATAGGTTAGCAAATAAAAATAGATAGTTAGTTGCCAAGAAGAGCAACATTTTATTTTATTTTCCATTTTGTTTAATTTCGTAAATATGAGGCGTTTTTACAGAACCTCTGCAGCTTTTTAAAACGAAATCGGAAATAGAATCAAAATATATAAATCTAATGAAATTTACAATAATAATAAGTTAATTCATGTTCGTTGTTTAGAGTTTTACATATCTTTTTTCAACTTTTGAATTTAATTTCTCCGCCGTGAAAACGGTGCTGCATCAACTTTATTTTACAATCGAATCAACTCATCGGAGAAATTGCTGCAATGTGTTGAAAGTTTCCAAAACAAATCAAACAATTTATACTAATATTTAAGATTTCTGTAATTATTTGTTGCAATCAACTATGTTTCCTTGCTTTTGTTTTTATCTATTTTGTGTAGCCGTGTGTAAAAAAATTAAATAACATTACTCGAGAAAATAAAGAAAAACTAGCTATAAAAAGTTGTTGGAGGTCATCAAAGGTAATTTCTAATTAAATAAATAAGGGAAACAACGCATTTCCCTAGATTTTACTAAAAATTGTTTAAAATTGAAAAAAAAGGTTATCTCCCTTTGGACATTAGTTTTCCAAATAAGTTCTAACAGATGTAGTGCCCAAAAATATTTTAATTAATTTTAACACTTTCATTACATAATTCTTGTTTTAATATTTACTTTTTTAAAGTATCATTTGATTTTTTTACCCATGTATTTTAAAAAATATGTCAAGATATTTTTACTTTATTAAAATACTACTGTTTTGATTAAATAAACTTTTGATCAAATTAAAACTAAGCATTTATTTATTTCTTGTAAAAAAAAAAGTAAATACATGGTTTTAACTTCTTTTTACAAAAAATAAATAAGTAGTTTCAATTTGATGCATATATATGAATAAATATATATAAATAATTTCTATGCTGAAAGAATTATAAAAACAATGTCTTCTTAAAAGCAGAAAATATTTGCATGTATAATCTTTAGTAGCGGAAATTGCCAATGGTTTTAAATGAAAATGGCCGAGGTACCCTCGACGAAAAATGGCCAATTAATCTAAATAAACTGTTACAATCTTAAACTAAAACACACAGGTAGGTTTACATTCCAAAACAAAATAAATCACGTGCTGCAGAAACGGGCGGGGATGAACCCTAAAGCATGAAAAGAATTACGGGCCAGGTACAGGCAGGCCCTAAATCGTTAAAAGATTTACGGGTCGGATACGGGTTGGTTATATAAAAAGCTTACAGTACGGGATGCAAAATATCAGCCCATGCAGATCTCTAGCTTACATTAGTTTTAATAAAAAATAGAAATGATCTCTGAGGTCAACCTCACATAGCCCATGAACTTTACTGGGAAAAGATGTACCCATATGCCTAATTTCAACTTCCTGCAAAATTGTAAACTACAATTGCTTCAATTGACCAGAAATGACCTATGGTAATCTTCGAAGTCAACCTCACTGGGAAAAGATGTACCCCTATGCCAAATTGTTTCCTAAAAAGTGGATCAGACAGACAGACAAACATTGAGTTTTATATGTGTGTGTGTGTATATAAAATACTTGCTGAGCAGTATTTTTTATCATATCATTATAGTTAATTAAACAGCATCGTTACTTTTTAATAACAAAATCTCAGTCTCTTCTGTAACTAAAATTTAATTCAATTCAATCAAAACAAGGATGAAATGTAGAATTCAGATCCCTTTAACTACATAAAAGAATATTGGGGTTTGAACACTCAATTGTTAAATTTTTCCAATGATTTTTACTCAGATTCTTGAATCGAAAGTTTATTTCACTTTTTTGGTTAATATTTAATATTAATATTAAACTTTTGAATTAATAATGCATTGAAAATAATAATGAATTAATTAGAAAGCACTCAGAGAGCGCATACCTCTGCCAACGCCATTGTCAGGGGAAGTAATTGTGCATGGATCCGCCATGTAATTTAATCAGTTCTTCCGTAGAACTTTTTGAGATTTTGTGTGAACAGAATGAAATTTTGGTGATATTATGTGGTTTGGACATATAACTAGGGCGTAAAGGAGGTAATTGTGCATAGATCTGCTCCAAAATTTTGATTAGATGTTGACATTTTCTGTTATCAATTAAGATGCATTGAAAACAAGACAGCATTCAGAGAGCGCATACCTCTACCAATGTAATATATCCGTCCCAAAACGTAATACTTCTTTATAGCCTATTACCCACCCTTACAAAAAATTATATTGAAATTCATTAAGAACTCTTGGAGGTATTGTGTGGACAGACATGAAATTTTGCCGATATTATGTGGTGTGGACATATAATGAGGTAGGGAAGGTAACTGTGCATGGATCTGTGCCAAAAGTTCTTCCTTAGCCTATTGTCCATCCCTCCACAAAATTCCATTGAAATTAATTGAGAACTTTAGGATATATTGTGTGGAGAGTCATGAAAAAAGAAAGGTCAATTCCCCCAAAAATGCTTGGATCCACCCCAAAATTTAACTACCTCTTCCTCACTACACTGCCCACCCTTCCACAATATTTCATTGAATCTTTCGGAGATATCGTGTGGACAGACGAACAAATGCGACCAAACATATATAGCTCTCCAACAGAGGTAAAAAAGTAGAAGCATGTTTGAATCATAAAATTAAATAAAGATAAGAGCATTAACTGCATATAATATAAGCAAATTGTTTAAAATTGTTTCACAAGGAAATATTTTTAATCAAATTAGCAATTCTTTTGTTTTCATTGAAGTTGCCTATTATCTCCCTTAAACTTGTAAATTGAGGTTGGAAAATATTCAAATTAAATGCCTTTATAAGATTTTCCACAATACCTGAAAAAGTAAGGCCAAAAGCAATAAAAGGGGAATCATGCTTAGTTTGTCAGTCTCTCAGCAAACACAAACACCTTTTCGTACTTTTTTCTTTTCTTTTTTTCTCTCTCAATGGTATAATACATAGTTTCCTCTATCTTAAGGCTTCTCAAACTTTTATTTCGTTCCCAACCTCTTTTGATGACATAAATCTGTTAGAGTTATAAGGTAACAATAACTAAACAAATAAAGACAAAAAAATTGTGAAAAATGTGCAATGTATTTATAAGTTTTACAGTGTTTATTACAACAAAAAGGTTTTTTTAAAAATGAATTACTAAAACAACAAAAGCAAAATGTTTTTTTTTAAATGTGTGAATCACATTGAGCCATTTTACAATAATCACCAGAAGGCGGACATTTTTGTATAGAGATTAAAAACCAAACTTTAGTTGCAGACTCATTTCTACTTTATGCAGGATTCTGGGTAGGCAAATTAACACAGTCACATGACTGCACCAGGATGTTCAGTAGATGTCACTCAGTACACTTCATGAGTTAAATCAAGGATAAAATATAATATTATATAAGAGACTGTGCAGATCAGTTAAATTGTATGTGACACCGGTGTCACAGTGGGTTCTTATGAGTTAAAAAGAATTTTTCAAATATTTCTGCAACGCCAAAAATCTTTCCACAATCCCTCTGTGGGTCAGGAAACATAGTCTGCTCTACCTCAGGTGAAAGACTAGTCAACAAATAATAATACCTAAAACAATTTCAGGGTGTTATCCAGCGTTCTCACTAGCCATTTAATGGCCAATTCTCAATAGAAACCTAATTCCAATTTCCCAATTAAGCTGAGCATGTTTTCAACCATTTTTAGTGTCTTTTTTGCCATATTTGGCGTTTTTAAAAATTCAGAATGAATACTAATACAAATACAAAAATTCGAACCTCAGAAAACTTCCCAATCCTATAAAATGGTGGGGAAATCAAATTCCTGGCTAACAGCCTGAATTTAAAACATCACTATGTAATTACAAACCTAATGAACACTTATGCCTTTTAAATTTAAGTATTTGTAAATTCTACTCATATATGAACTTTTTAAAAAATTATGGAGATTACATTTTTTGCATACTTCTTCATTTTCAGATTATATTCTCAACATATGAATAACAATCTTCAGAAATCCAGAAATCCATTAGTATTTACCTTAAATCCTTGAGGACATGCAAGCTCAGTGGTGTAGCTAAAGCTTTTGTGGACCGGGGTGCTTGGCTTCTTGAGAGGCCTCCTCCAACATTTAGCGAGATTTGATGAAACAGAAAAATTTGCAATAAACAATGCACTATCACTTAATTGGTGAAAATCAACACCAAAGGCTGTATTATTATTTTTAAAGCTTTCGATTGGGGGCATTTTAAAAATAGCCCCATCCTTCAGTTACGCCTCTGTGCAAGCTTACCATTTATGAGCTGAGTTAAGTACACCTCACCACTGTCCAAATAGTTTACCAAATCACTAAAGAGAGGTAATCAATGTCTATTACATTAAAGAAAACAAAACAATCTTTTATTTTAATTAAATATTTGTTGTGTAAAAACAACAAAAAACATGCTGAATGCATTTTTTACATTCCATAGCAAGAAGAAAAAATACAGTTTGTCTTTGCATAAGCAATCAACAGAGAAAATAGGTTTCTTCAGGTTTTAAGTTGGTTTAGCTGGCTATGTATGTATCACGCTTAGAGGCTGCCCCAATGGAGCTAGAGGGCTGAAAATTTAAACATTTACTCCTTATTATGTCTAGAAAAACGTTTTTTTTTGTTTTTCAAAAATTTCTCCCTATAATAGGTTTTTGGAGGGGGGTTCAATTTGCAATGCAAGTTTATGCTAAATTGGTCCCTTAGTTTGTGTCTGGCAGCATTCATGCTGGTTTTATGAAAATTCAGACTTCTTTTAGTGATCACTGCACAACAAAAGCCCAGAGAAGTAACTTATTCATTGATCATTCCTTTTTCCAATTTTTTAATTGATCACCCTCAACAAGGGATGCTGCCAAAAGACATTGGTCATGTGACGGTTTTTATTGAGTGACTAACCAGACCTGTATGTTAAAGATTAGAATTTTCTTAATTACTTTAATTGTCAGCCCCATCTAGAAGGCCCAATCAAAAGTCAAAGATGTATGAAAGCAATTTATGGTGATGGTTGTATGGATGTGAAAAATGTCTGCCAGTGGGTTTGACATTTGCTATTTGATTGGTGTACGTATTTGAATAGCGTACATACTTTAGTTTATATTTAGAAGGGCAGACTGTTAGCAGTTCAGCTTATGCGTGTCTCATATTATTTATCACATGTCTCTGGCCCATTTCTAAAGAAAAAAGACATGGTGGCAGCAGTGGGATTAAAATATCTGTACTTTCCTCACAAACATTTCTGAACAGACGGTCGGAAAACTGAGATAAGTAGAATATTTATTTTTTCTCTTCCTTTTATGTGTTCCGTTCGCATGTCAGAAGTTTCTGAATACACAGCAGAAGAATTGAAATAAGTGACCATTTATTTTTCTCCTCATTTTGTGTTTGTTCGCATGTGAGAATTTTCTGTGTCAAAATGACAGAACCAAATGAAAATGTATAAGCTGATTCAATAAACAATACCGCCAAGGTGGGGCTAATGAACAAAATGTTGTGCGACCTGTTGCTAGAATAAAACCACTGCAACCTTTGTGTATTGATGCTAATGTGACTACAAACTGGAAATTATTCAAGCAGAAGTGGCACTATTATGATATCATTACTTATCTTAATCGACAGCCTGTTCAATATTAGACTGCTCTGTTACTTCACACATTAGGTGATGAGGTGTTAAAGGCTTCAGTTTGCCACACCTAATGATCAACGAACCCCTGATGAGATAATCCGGGCTTTTGAAAGATATGCTGTGGGTGAAACAAATGTTACATATGAGTGTTATGTGTTCCATATGAGGAAACAAGAGGAATCTGAACATGAGAACATGATCAAAACTTGTAATTTCTGTGATAACTGTCTAAAAACAATTGTCACCAGATTGTCCTGGGAATCCACAATCCTCAGACACAAGCCGAACTGTTAAGGTGAGAGATTTGGATTTGCAAAGATGCATAGACATTTGTAAACTGTCAGAAAATACAGCTCAACAGTCTCGAGCCTTGAGACCAGAGGTAGTGAATATTATCAGTGCAAAAACAAGAGGTAAACTGTCAAGACAAGTGAAATAAGCCAAGGCATGTAAGTTTTGCACGTTACACCATGTAAAGCATAAAAAAAAGTGTTTCCATGCTGTAGAGGCAGGGCGATATGATGACTACAGAAGTGAGTCTGATTATGAGCCTGTTGATAGTGTTGCAACAAAAGGAAAAGTGAACAGTCTGGCACACCAGATGGTCAAAGCCATAATGAAGGTAGAGGGCAAGCCAATCACATTTCAGCTTGACAGTGGAGCATCAGTGAATCTGCTAAATGTAAAGCATGTTTAAGTGATGGACCTTGACCTCTCATACAAAACTCTAGTAATGTGAAATGGAGCAGAGATGAAACCATTGGGCAAGTGTCGAGTTAAAATGATAAAAAGAAAAGAATGGAAATAAGTATGCTGTAAAATTTGTCATTATGAAAGAAGACCTCCAGCCTCTACTTGGCATGACAGCAATTCAGAAAATAGGCCTCATTACAGTTAATGAAGATAAATTTAAGATGAGTTGGATTGACTACCTGGCACAGTGCACCTAGAAACTGATCCCAATGTTAAGCCACATGAAGAGTGTCTATCAAGCCGAATTAGAAAAACTAATTGAGTTCATGAACAAGCCAATCATTGAGACTGATAGTGGGTGAGTGGCTTAACACTAGCGGTCAACTTTGGGTCTGCATAGATCCAAAACCGCTAAACAAGACTCTGAAAAGAGAACATTTCCAGTTACTTGTGCTGGATGATCTACCTGAACTGGCTGATGGAAAAGTGTTTTCCACCCTGGATGGGTTTTGGCACTTAAATGATGGGTTTTGGCACTTAAAACTCAGAGACAAGAGTAGTCGTTTGACAACATTTGCCACACTGTTTGGTAGATTCTGCTGGAAAGTTGTCCTATTTGGGATCACCCCAGCACATGAAAGTTTTCAGAAAGCTGTATACAATAATATCTCTAACCTTGAAGGTGTGCTGAACAAAGCCGATGATCTTCTGGTATGTGGAAAAGGCAAGACCATGGAAGAAGCTGTGGCAGATCATGACAAAAAGCCGAGGAAGCTCCTTCAGAGATGCTGTGAATGTGGAATATGCCTGAATCCAGAGAAAATGGATTTGCAGCAAACATCTCTGTCTTTCATGGACCATTTGGTGACCAGTGAATGTTTACGTCCTGACCCTGAGAAGATGAGGGCAATAAGAGAGATGCCACACCCAACAGATGTGACTGAAGTACAGTGTCTATGAGATTTTGTGAACTATTTGGCAAAATTCTTGCCAAAGGTTTCAGATGTGATGGCTCCAATGTGAAACCTCACAAAAGCTGTTGTTCCATGTACCTGGTTTGAAACCCATGAAGGAGTCTTTGAGAAGGTCAAGAAAATGGTGAGCAAAGCACCTTGCTAAGGTACTATGATCACAACAAACCCTTGATCAAACAATATGATGTGAGCGAGAAAGACCTAGGAGCTGCTCTAATCCAAGAAGGTCAACCCCTGGCGGACATTAGTCATGCTCTCACTGACACAGAAACCTGCTATGCCCAGATTGAGAACTTCTAGTGGCTGTCTACTCATATGAATGCTTCCACCAGTATAGATTTGGCCAGCATGTAACAGTGATCATAAGCCTCTTGAAGCTATACTGAAGAAGGACCTGGTGAATTGTGCAAAAAGTCTGCAAAATATTATGCGGTTGCAGAAATATGTCTTCAGCATCTACCATCTTGGTAAAGAAATGTACCTAGTGGATACTCTGTCGAGAGTGTACATTAACATTGTTCAGTGCAATGATGATGTGAGGGAGATGGATTATCTTCCCATTAAAAAGAATAGAATATTAGAGCTGCAGGCAGCCACAAGAGAAAACAGGACCATGCAATAGTTGCAGCATGTGATATTAGGAGGATGGCCTGAAATGTGGCGCGATGTGAATTGGTTGCTCCAACATGCCGCTCACAGTGCCACACCAGTACGATCATCACTCCACACCTGCCATACACACTGGATGTCTCCCTGCAACATCTTCCTTTTCCCCAAAATAAAGTTCAAGCTGAAGGGTTGCTATTTTGACACTATGGCGGACATTCAATACAAATCGAAGATGGTGCTTGACATGCTTAAAGAGCAAGACTTTCAGTGAGCGTTCCAAATGAGGTAGAAGCACTGGGAGTGGTGTATCACTGCACAAGGTGACTACTTCGAAGGGGGTTGCAGCCAAATTTAAATAAAGTATAAATAATGCTTTTCATAGTAGAAGTCTTGGAACCTTTTGATTGCACCTCATATTTTCAACTATGAATTCCATGAAATGCACACTTCACAAAAATATGTTTTCTATCAGGTGTGTTTGTATATACTTTTTGAAGATGACCTATATAATTTTCTCTCTAGTGTGTATTCGCATGTGTACTTTTAAAGTTGAATAATGTGAAAATGCTGATCCACATACTTCACACAAATATGGTTTCTCCCCAGTATGTGTTTTCATGTGTATTTTTAACTCTGAACTCTGTGAAAATGCTGACATACATACTTCACAAGAATATGGTTTCTCTCCAGTGTGTCTTCGCATGTGCACTTTTAATTTAGACCTCAAAGAAAATGCCATCCTGCACACTTCACAAGAATATGGTTTCTCTCCAGTGTGTGTCCGCATGTGTGTTTTTAAAGATGAATTATCTGGAAATGATGCCCTACACACCTCACAAGAATATGGTTTCTCACCAGTATGTCTTCGCATATGTATTTTTAAAGATGAACTACTTGAAAAGGATAACCTGCACACTTCACAAGAGTACGGTTTCTCTGCAGTGTGTGTTCGCATGTGTGTTCTTAAATTTGAACTAATTGAAAATGATGCTCCACAAGAATATGGTTTCTCTCCAGTATGTAATCGCATGTGTATTTTTAACTTAGACTTCATTGTAAATGCTGATCTACACATTTCACAAGGATATGGTTCCTCTCCAGTGTGTGTTCGCATGTGTACTTTTAATTTAGACCTCAATGAGAATGCAATTCTGCACTCTTCACAAGAATATGGTTTCTCTCCTGTGTGTGTTCGCATGTGTGTTTTTAATGATGAACCATTAGAAAATGATGACCTGCACACTTCACAAAAATAAGGTTTCTCTCCAATATGTCCTTTTAAACTTGAATTCTGAGAAAATGCTGATCCACATACTTTACACAAAAATGGTTTCTCTCCTGTATGTGTTTGCATGTGTATTTTTAATTCTGCCCTCCGTGAAAATGCTGACATACACACTCCACAAGAGTATGGTTTCTCTCCAGTGTGTGTTCGTATGTGTATTTTTAAAGATGAACTATTTGAAAATGATGCCCTACACACCTCACAAACATATGGTTTCTCTCCAGTGTGTGTTCGAATGTGTATTTTTAATGAACTACTTGAAAATGATGACCTGCACACTACACAGGAGTATGGTTTTTCTCCTGTGTGTGTTCGCATGTGTGTTTTTAAAGATGAACTAATTGAAAATGACACCCCACAGACTTCACAAGAATATGGTTTCTCTCCTGTGTGTATTCGCATGTGTACTTTCAACTTAGACTTCATTGCAAATGCTGATCCACACACTTCACAAGAATGTGGTTTCTCTCCAGTGTGTGTTTGCATATGTACTTTTTAAAATGAACTATTTGAAATGATGACCCACAAAGTCACAAGAATATGGTTTCCCTCCAGTGTGTATTTGCTTGTGTTTTTTAAAGTTGTTTTGTGAAAATGCTGATCTACATACTTTACACAAATATGATTTCTCTCCAATGTGTTTGCATCTGTTTTTTTAGATTTGAATTCTTTGAAAATGCTTCACTCGAATATAGTTCCTCTCCAGTGTGTTCATGTGTTTTTAAGTGTGACCTCTTTGATAAGGTTGATCCACTAACTTAACAATATCATCAGTGTGCATTCGAAAATGTCTTTTTGATATCAGAGATTTTACAAAAATACAGTTTCTCACTAGTGTTTTAGATTATGTATTTTAAATTTGAACTTTATGTAGATGAATATACACTGGAGTTACCTGCATATAGTTTCTCTCCAGTATATGCTTGGATATATCATTTACAATAGAAACATTCCTCTTAAGTATTTGTTTGCATATATCTTTTACAATGGAAACATTCCTCTTAAGATTTGCTTGCATATATCTTTTACAATGGAAACACCTTGAAAATGCAGATTTACTCTCTCACATATGTAAATAAATTTTGCGATTCTTTCTAAATATGAACTAACAGAAGATGTAGATCTACACACAAATATGGCTTTCCTCCAATACAATTATCCAAGTTTGTTTGTAAATGTGAAATTCTTGAAAATGTTGTCCTTATTCTGTGTTTTGGTTCCCTTGAAAATCGAGATCCATACAATTCACAGAAATATTGTTTTTTTGCAGTGAAACTTTCGAAAACATTATTCTTTGAAACATCAATTCTCCCAAACTTAGCAATATTCTCCTTGATTGTGTATTGTCATAGGAATTTCTGTTTCTTTGTACAATATTTACATACCACCATCTGATGAATTAGTTTTCCACTTCTGCCAATATCTGTGAATACAAAAGGTGAATTATTAAATAAATTGGAAACTAGAAAATATATTAGGTTAATGTTCGATAGATTCCTTCTTATGATCACAGAAAGAAAGTTCATGTTTTCCAAACAATAATGCAATTTAGCAGATTCAATTTGAAAGCTTTTCCTTAATTTTTTTCCATGTTTTATTTCCCAGAAATAAAAGACTTTCCATTATAGATTTTACTTACTAGAAAGATAATAAAAATGGTTTGCACTCAGATATTTTACCAACAAAACCTTTTTAGATCTTAAATGAAAAAAAGAAACATGAACTGAACAAAACTGATTGAAACATAGTCAAGATAATGTTTCATTTTCTGAATTCAGATAAAATGATGTTTTTATTTTGTTGGCATCTACATAAGATAGGAAATGTGAATAATTATTTTGTCGAAAGAAAAATACATCTAAACTTTATATTAAAAAGTGTAACAAATATTGGAAAATACAATTCAGTTCAAACAGAATTTTTGCTAAGCAATCATAAATATATGAGAAAATTAACAACAAAAACACATGGAAAAGGATTCAAGGAGAAAAAGAAAGACAAGTTAGAAATTGACTCAAACATCCTCATTTTCAGAGAAGATGGGCGGAAAAACCTTTCAAATGTTATCACTAAGTTTTGTTTATAGTGGGTATAGGTTTTCCAATTAATGAATTATTTTCTTTTTAATTTCATTTAAACGATACAACACATCTTTTATTACCAAAGAATAATGTTCATTAAATCAGAAAAAGTAAGAAAGATAAAATCCATCCAAATAAATAAGATGGAGTGACCTAGTATATCCATCTCCAAACTCCAGTGTTCATTTTGTTTTACTTTTATAGACATTGAAGAACTGTTTAAAATGTAAGAATAAAGGCAACAAGGGTGGTATAAATATTTTTGAACAGTAGTGTAGAATCAAATTTCTCACAGAACAGAAGTTAAAATAAATTGCATGGTCTGTGTGATGAGTGACCTCACAGGTCAATAACTGCTAGACATAACAAAGTAGGAATTCAAATCCCATTTTGAAATTGAGTTAAAATAATTTAAACAACACCTGAAAAGTGTTGTTCAGTTCTCAGACAGATGGGTTTGACCCTATTGTTATCTCAGAACATTGACCCTTGGGGTCAACCTTTGATAAAGTTCAACAGTTGGACGGTTTCTGAGACCCAAGACACAGCAGCCCTCCCCTGCCCGGAGAAGGTGCATTAGGATGTGACATTTGCAACTTGAAAGTGTTTCCCTCTCAGAATCTTACTCTATCTCCAGTCCATATGCAAACATATGCTCTTTTGAAATAAATACCACAGCTGTTAAAAGAAAAGTGACTCTGTTTTATTTGTCATTTTTTGTCAATTGGAAAATTCTTCACTTCATTAACGAAGGAACAACAGAGCAACACCCCTACAACACAACAGATCAACAAGCGGTCAACATATTATCGACACACATATACACACACCAGGTTGTGATTTAATTCCAGCACCTTCTTGTCAAAAGTATCTTCACTAGTCAATAGCTGCAATGCCCACAATGTTACACTCTGCACAGGTATTCAATCAACAAAATGAGTGGCATCTTGTCAAACCTTTTAAAGTATCAACTATTTCAAACTCTGAAAAGCAAATAGTTGAGCATTTATTTAGCAGTACTTTTCCTCATACTTTAATACAGTAAGCCACAGCCTTTTTCAATTGCATAAAATCTAGTTAAAAATGAAGCAAACATTTAATTTCTTTTACATGTCACCAAAACTACTTTTTCAAAGACTTCAAGTTATATTTTAGCAATTCTCCCTTGTGTCAATAATACACACCAGTCATTTTTTAACTAGTTAAAAGGAAAAAGAAATGAAATAGAAAACATACAAATATAATTGAATTAACCTCATAAAACTACTTAAGAGCTTTATTCTTGCTCAAATACCATAACCAAAAAAAAAAAAAATTTTTTTAAATACTTAATACATTACATTACGGTGTGTCTACAAAGAAAGTCTTTGTGTACAGATTTTACTTAAAATTGAAAAAGCTGCCCAAAATCTCCAACAGTATGAAAATTTCAAAGAAAACTAACTCTCACAAGTTAATGCTGTCACTCTAGCAAAAGTTTGTAAGTTATGAATAATAAAATATATGACTACCTAAAATACACACACATATGTCTATTTTCACAAAAAGAAGACTATATTTGATTGATTGATTGATTTGATATCAACCCTTGATGGGTCATTTAATGCCGAAATCAGTTTAAAATTCCGATGAAAGGTTGTTTTTTTTAACTAGAGTCTTGCGACTTTGGTGAAAGGTTATTTTTTTTAACTAGAGTTTGTGTCTTTGATGAAAGGTTATTTTTTTTAACTAGAGTCTTGCGACTTTGGTGAAAGGTTATTTTTTAAATTAGAATCTTGCAACTTTGGTGAAAGGTTATTTTTTCAACTAGAGTCTTGCGACTTTGGTGAAAAAACAGGTGGCCCCTATTTGGAGGGGGGGGGGTTACCCTTCTGCAAGAGATGCAGAGGGCGTGTTCTAGGGCCCAGCAAACAGGGCCGGAATTTTATCTTTTATGACAGAAACCCTCTGCCAAAAAAAGCTGAAGAGCTCCAAAAGTACAAGGGGACATAATAATAATAAATAACAGGGCCTCCATACGTAATATATTCATACTTTCTAATTTTAACAAAAAATCAATAGAAAATAAATCGGATAACTATTATTGATGAAATCTTTCATAACAGAATTATTAATTAATAACATTTTACTTTCAACTTATACATTTTCCAATTTAAGGCATAATTATCTTTGGAAACATGTAACTTACTCAAACCGTGGTATAAAATTTACTTACATCCATTTGTCTCCCACTGACGGCTAAGTTGGAGGGAGGCAGTTGAAAGTGTGAGAGGTAAAACTAGGGGGAATAAATCTTGGTTTGAAACTGGAACTGGAAACAAAACGGGTGAACTTAGAGTGTATTGTCTGGTTACAGAGACTCGCGACCTGTCAGTTTTTGTCTACTTCTACTTAAAAAAATTAAAATACAGTGCACATATTTTGATTTTACAAAAAAAGAATCTGCTGGAAATTTAAATAAAAATTATTGATGTTTATGATACTTGTATGCTTCTGAAACATTGTTATTAAGTAATAACAGTGTTTTAATTACTGATAAATGTAATTTTTTACAAAATTTGACTATTTTTTTGTTTAATTATATACAATATATTTTATTAAGTACGATAGCATGTTTAAGATCTAATTCCTAAATTTAAATTGCCTCCCCTTGGCTTTATCAGTAGCTATTGAGAGAAGTAGCTACCAAAACTTTTGATTAGATGTTGACATTTTCAGTCATCAATTAAGATGTATTTAAAACTAGACAGCATTTAGAGAGCGCATACCTCTACCAACATAATAGATCCACCCCAAAATGTAATTACTTCTTTCATAGCCCATTGCCCACCCTTATACAAAATTGTATTGAAATTCATTGAGAACTTTTGGAGATATTGTGTTGACAGACATGAAATTTTGTCAATATTATGTGGTGTCGGTATAATGTTGTAGGGAAGGTAACTGTGCATGGTCCCAAAATCTAATCACTTCTTCCATAGCACATTGCCCACCCTTCCACAAAGATTCATGGGAATTCATCAAGAACTTTTGGAGATATTATGTGGACAGTCATGAGCATATACATAAATGGGGAAAAAAACAGAAAAATATCTCTCATTCAAAAGAAAATCTTGGATTTTAACCACTTCTTCCTTCTACAAAATTTCATTGAAATCCTTTTGGTACTTTAAGAGATGGAAAGATGGATGCGACCAAATACATATAACTCCACAAGAGGTAACACACACGTTGACAGTAGATATGGTATAGGTAGTGTATGAAGTTGACCTTTGAACTGTGTTCACCCATAAACGACACCCCTGGTAAATAAATGTATTTTTCACTAAGTTTTCAGTAAAAAATAAGCAATATTTTTCCAAAATCCAGTCCATTAATCATTAAATCAACTAATTTTCTTAGAATCAAATTTATCTGAGGTCAATTCTATTTTTGAAAGAATTTTTTAAAAAGTCAATGTCATTTTCTCTGATGACAGATCTATCAATTATGGCAGAATCAATAATTTTGTAGTCATAAACATAAACATAGCCTTTAACCGCTTTGGAATCCACTGTGAGTATTTTTTCTTTTTTTTTACGACTAACTTTATGATATTTTCTTGCAATTATAATGAATAAAAACTTTTGACAAAACCTTTACTACTTATTTTGATATCATACTTTTTGTATGGTGTTTTTCCTTTAGTAACTAAATTCTGACACATTGATGAGCCAAAACATCTTGAACACCTGCCTAATAAGGTGTTGGTCTTCTATGTGCCTATAAAACAGCTCTTACCCGATAAGGCATGGACTCTACAAAACCTCTAAAGGTTTCCTCTGAGATCTGGTTAACAGTAGCTCCTTTAACTGCTGCAAGTTACATGATGGAGGTTCCTGTTAAAAGATGCCACTGCTATCTGTTGCCATGAAGGGATGTAGTTGATCTTCAATAATATTGAGGTAGATGGTATGCAACAAAGTACCTTCCACATATGTGATAGGACCCAGTGTTTCCCAGTAGAACATTGCACAAACTATCACACTGCCTCCATCAGCATGTTTTCTTTCCCAAAATTGCATCCTAATGCCTTCGATTGTGAATTTTTGAAGGTAGTGACAAAGGTTGTTTTTACACCTAGAAAGCTCATTTATATACCATTTTCAAGTACTCAAGTAGATCTAAAACCTTTATTGTGTGCATTTTTACCTCAGAGGTCAAATTAAAAAGTTGACCTCGAACTTGACCTTTGATAGGTCATTTGACGTGTTGACCAATTTTTTATAAATTTGGTGAATAATTGGTCTGGCCTTTGGTATGATATGTTCAAAATTTCATGGTGGAGAACAAATGGGAACTTGTGCTACAAGGATTTTAATGAATTAAAATTCACATAAAATGTCAATTTGTGCATGTTAAATGAATTTTTCAATTAAAATATCTCATTTTATATGGAAATTTAGGAGGTTTAGTTACCATGATTAAGCCAATTGGTCTCATCAATAAAGAATTTTATTATATGCCAACTTAATTTTTAAACTATGACGGAAAGTCAGGGCCGAGTTTTACATTATAATTACATTGTAAATAGAATCCCCCTCGTAAAACCTGAGAAGTTTTTTTGTAAAATAAAAAAAATGTACTTTGAGATATATTAAAAATACATGTACTGTCTTAATTTGGTGAGAATCCATCAAAAATTAAGTACTGGAGGCTTGTGTACATACAGAGTTTTTGCTACCGTTAACAGAAAAAAAAAATGAGTGACGTAACTTGAGAATATTTACCACTTTGCGCTTGATTAAATTTAGCCTATCACAAAAAAATATCAGTGAAGGGTGAGTGGTTGGGACATGTGAGTTAATCTGAGCTATCAGGAGTGTCCCCTTAGATGATGGGGATGCCAACAAGTTGGTAGTGGTAAAACCACCATTGACCAAAGCAAAAGGATAATTCTTTATTGATGCAAGCAATTGGCATAATCATGGTAATCAAACCTCCTAAATTTTCATATTAAAGAGAACGTGAAACTAATCATATCAGGCAACCTTTATCCATTGATACAAGGTTCAGTTCTGATGCTTGTATGCCCATTGAAGACTCTATGCAACCCCACATGCAACAAGGATCGATATACTGTCTCTTGTGACACATTCCTTCATTAACCTTGATTAAAGATATCTGCAATTTGTTTTGCTCATGTTTAACAGGAAAGCCCTTGTTCACTTCTTGCATTGATAAGTCTTGGCCGCCCAATGCCTTTTAGTATTTCTTTCCCTCCTCAGACCACTGCCTGTGAGCACTCCACAAGCTGTGGAAATGGTCTGACCTAGTCTTCAAGAAGCTGTTAAATAGAAATATGGTTTTTACTTTTAGAATATATTTTCTAAAAACAAAGATAACACTATGCAAAGTTTTTTTTACCCTTTTCTGGGTAATAAGTGTTATTTTTTTATTTATTATGTCTAAAAAGTATAGAAAATGTCTATTATTCCATTCAAACTTCACTTTTGTGATCAGAACATTGATATTTTGTAATTTACCTAAGACAGCTTAGGGAAGGTACTTTTCTGTCCCAAAAGCAAAAATAGTAAGGGAACTTGGTAAAACTACCTTGGAGACCATATTCTTGACATAAGCAATTAGAAAATAACTCACTACCACACACTGGAGAGAAGCCATATTCTTGTGAGATATGTGATTCTTCCTTTTCAAAGAAGTCAAGTTTGAGGCAGCATATGTGCACACATACTGCGTTGCATAGTGTTATCGAAAACCAATCTTTTATCTTTATAACATCATGTTATGTCCTCTTATGTATTGTCGTCTTATATCATCATGTCTTAATTTTGATAACCATTTTTATATTTTTCACTGGCATACAATGATATCACCTTGCTCCACTTTTTGTACAATATTAAATCTTGAAAAACTACTCATATATCTTTAACATTAGTGTAAATGCAAGTTAATTTAGATTCATATGTCATTGATTCTCGGAAAAAAAATGTAATTTTTTTAATATGTGAATAAAAATATGCAAATTCATCCATTGTACAATTGCATTTAGGTACATTTCAAAATATCGTTCTCCTGGTCACAAAAGCAAAGTTTGATTTCTATACTTTTTACACATAAGCAAATAACACTCACTACCCAGGAACAAAAATCACATTGCACAGTGTAATCGATTATTTCAATGTTTCTAATTTCATTTTAGTTCATTTTGTTGATATTTGCATTAATAACAAGGCCAGAGTTGATAAATATTCCACTAAAAAATTAGGTTCTGCTGAGAGAAATCCCATAAAAATATGGATTTTCAGCAAATATTTTTTATTTTATTACTTTAGGGAGAATTATTATTACAATGACTTATAATATTAGACATATGCTATGATGCAGACCCCTTTGTTGTTGTATATAAGTCTAATTTTGTTTTCTTCCTGTAGTGTCAAAAAGAATGAATACATGGAATATTAAGATGTTCTCTTTTTGTTTAATGAATGCTAAAAAATAAAAGTATGCTATGAAAAGGCTTCCTTCTTAGTTGTATGAGTGTAGAAAGCCTTTTTACTGTAGTGTTAAAAAGATTTTTAGAAATTCTTTGTTTTCTTACATTAATATTAAATTAAAACACAATAGAAATTTATTTTTTATTTTTATGTATGAATAAAATCATGCATACAAAATGTAAAAAAATAGCAAAGAATTACAATTTTTTACATTTAAGAACATTTGCGATAATGGAAATATATTTTTTTCATTTCTAGTGTCTTTCACTGAAAACATGTAATTATTTTTGCATGCATGATGAACTTGTAAATAAAATATTTTTGAAACAAAAATCTCATATCAGGTTAATGTTTTCATGAGGATTGAAAATATAAAGAAAAAAGAGAAAAATACATTGAATACAAAATATCTTAAGAGAAGTCATCCACAATATGCTTTTTTTTATATTTTACAGTAACAGACAATTTAATTAGTTAGTATAAGTGCAAACATAATCCCTTTAGGAATCACCAATTTAATATTGGTAATTTACTAGGATTTTTTAAAGAAAAAAGTGTTCAGATATTTCTCTTATTTAAAAGAAACATTAACTCTTAAATTCATATAAAAAGTGAATGTCAATATCAAGGGAAATAACCTCTGATTAAAGTTACTTCCTTTCAACTTCAGGTAATTTTTTCTATTATTTTAAAAGTTTCTATCCATAGAAGAGCTCCATTATATTTTATTCTATTCACAGAAGAGTGGTATCAAGTGGTTCATGAATTTACGAGATATCAAATTAACAGTTTCTGTAATGAAGAAGAAATGATAACATCCACAGTGCATTAAGTGAGGGGAAATAAGCGGGAGGGTTGGAAAATCTGTCACAATTTAATAAGTGTGGGGGAGGGGTATAAACCGAGGGGTTGGACACTATGGCCACCAACACAATTTAGTAGGATCTGATCAAAACAAAGTTGTTTGAGAAAGATTTATAGTAGGGGTGGGGTAGGCACATGGGAAGTAAAAATGTACAGTATTGGTGGGAACAAGAAAATTAAACTGAAAGTCTTTTGGTTGTACAAAATTTTTAAACCGCTGAAATTAGCAGATACAATTAAAGTTGGTTAAACTAATTGTGTTTATAAACAAGTTCTCCCCTTTGCATTGTTTGTTTGTCTTTGTATGGGAAGATTTTAACAAATCTGTAGTTGTCCCCTCCAAACTATTAAGGAGGAGAGAGTAGAGATGGACTCTCAAAAATTAATTAATGGGAGTGGGGGATCACAATTAGGCACCTAAGTGTAAAGACTTCAGATTATTTGATAGGCATTACTGCTGGAAGAAATGAAATACATGTAAAAACTATAATATGTTTCTATGAGAATAATTGTTATGCAAATAAGAAATTCATCTTTTTATGAGATTTAAAACTATATATAATATATATAAAGTAAAGGGCTTTTACTTAACCTATTAACTACAGATGACTGAAATTTCAGTCACTGCAGTTCTATGGCTCAACTGAAAATGACAGAAATAAGCTGAAGTTTGTTTTCTCTGTAGAAAATGGACCCTTCCACTTAAAGTTACAGACAACTTTTTCTGTCCATAACTATAAGTGGAAGGGTCCTTTGTTTACATAGAAAAGTGTTCAGCTTATTTTGCACCACCCTGTCAAAGTCAAAGTTACCGCTGCATTTACAACCTGCCAACTAAGCTGCAGTTAATGAGTTAAGATTCAAATGCCCTTTCTGAAAGCTTAAGGAAATTTACTTTATACGAAAAATAGGAATCAATATAAGTAAAAACAACAATGATTTTGTCACCAATAGTATTTGTTACAATAGTATTGTCAATGTGGAATAGGAACATTTTCAATTGTTTTCACTCACTTGTTTCATAGTCTTTTATAAGAATATTGTTTTCATTCAATGTTTGATCAGATATGTATTATAACTGAGTTGTTTAAAAATGAAGAAAGAGTATAGTTGCTCTCAAGTGATTGTTCATGTCTTACAAAAGTTAATTTTCATAGAGGGGAATGCCTACATGCTATAGATGAATGTGATTCCTTCCCATTGTGTGATAGCATATGTTGCCTCAAATTTGACTTCTTTGAAAAAGAAGAGCTACACACTTCACAAGAATATGGTTTCACTCCCGTGTGTGTTCGTATATGTTGCCTCAAACTTGACTTCTGTGAAAAAGAAGAGACACACATTTCACAAGAATATGGCTTCTCTCCAGTGTGTGTTCGCATGTGATCCACCAAATTTGATTTAATTAGAAAGGAATGACCACACACTTCACAAGAATATGGCTTCTCTCCTGTGTGTGTTCGCATATGTTTTTTCAAGTTCGACTTATTTGAAAAGGATGAACCACACACTTCACAAGAATATGGCTTCTCCCCAGTATGTGTTCGTATGTGATCCATCAAATGTGATTTAATTGCAAAGGAACAACTACACATTTCACAAGAATAAGGCTTCTCTCCAGTGTGTTTTCGCATGTGAACCACCAAATGTGATTTAACTGCAAAGGAACAACCACACATTTCACACACATAAGGTTTCTCTCCAGTATGTGTGCGCATATGCCGCCGCAAACTTGAGGTCTTTGAAAAGGAAGTACCACATACCTCACAAGAATATGGCTTCTCTCCAGTGTGTGTTTTTATGTGATCCACTAAATGTGATTTCTTTGAAAAGCAAAAGCCACACACTTCACAAGAATATGGCTTCTCTCCAGTGTGTGTTTGTAAATGTTTCTCACCTGTGTGTGTTCGCATATGTTTGTTCAAGTTCGACTTATTTGAAAAGGATGAGTCACACACTTCACAAGAAAACGGCTTCTCTCCATTGTGTATTCGCATATGTTCCCTCAAATATGAAGGTCTTGAAAAGGAAGAGTTACATACTTTACAAGAATATGGTTTTTCTCCAGTGTGTGTTCGCACATGACTCACCAGGAGCGATTCCTTTACAAAGGAAAAACTACACACTTCACATATATGTGGTTTCTGTCCAGTTTGTGTTTCCATATGTCACTCCAGATTTGATTTCTGTGAAAAGGAAGAGTCACACACTATACGAGTATATGATTTCTTTCCAATATACTTGCAAATGTGGCTCTACATTTGACTTTCGTGGTAAAGAAGATCCACACACATGGTTTCTCTCCAGTGTGCATTCACATATATCAATTCAAATACCCATACACTGCACAAGAATATGGTTTCTGTCCAGTGTGGGTTTGCATTTGTCACCTCAAATTTGGCTTCAGTGAAAAATGAGATCTACACATTTAACGAGAAGCGTTTTTTTAATTCATTTGTTAGCCCATTTATATCTAAATTTTCAAAAACAGTGTTCATTTTCTTTGTAGTTTCTCTCATTTCCTTAATTTGAGTTCATCAAGAAAATGATAATCCATTCAAAAGTACCAAATTATATAAGTTCATAATTTTTACAAGCTGGAACATCTGTAAAAAAAAGAAAAAAACTTTCTAAAATATGATATAATTTAATTCATTTGTTTATTGCTTTATTCATTACTTTATTAACTCATGTTATATTTAAATAGGCTCATGGTGCATCTGAATTTTATAAGCAAATTTTATTATTATGATATAGATAGTAATGTTCCTCTTTAAGAAATAATTTCCAACATACCTTCAGATATTAATATAATTTTAATGTCAAGTAAAATTCATTAGTCTCAAGTGAATGACTGAATCTCACTTCTGTCAATGATAGATATTTCTTTTAAAGGTAATACAGAAATAAAGTTAACTGTGTCTAAATGTATTTCAATTTCTTTTAATTTACCTAAAAAATTTTGAGAAAAAATGGAAAATTGACTCTTCTAAAAAGCTAAAAATGAAAATGTTTGCAAATAAATTATCATCCATTTTCAAAAAAATATGAGTCATTGACTTTCATGGTAACAGGGGATCTCAACTGGTCCTATGAAAAATTTCCTCTTGGCAAGAGTGGCTAACGCATGGAACAGCTTAAGTGAAAAGACAGTCACCTCCGAGAATATCAATATTTCAAAAAATAATTTTTGTTCAGATATCGGACATACCAAATTTAACTACCATTTTTCTTATTAGTTTAAACCCAGCCCAAATACACAGCCCAATGACGCAATTAACTGCTGTCAAAAAAGCCTATTTCAAGTATATTCAAGTATATATCAATTATGTGGGAGTACAAATCTCTTCTAAAATCTAAAATTAAAATGATTTTGCTCCTGAGTGAAGAATTATCATTAATGGAATTTCTAAATATGGTACACCATTCTTTAATATCTCTCCTCGAACTGCAAATCTGTTGACAGGACAGATTTCAAAAACTAAATCTACTAAACAATTAGATTTTGTTTCTAATAGAGTTTTAAAAATAATTTAGATAAGTTTAGAAATTATGGAAAGAACATGAGCTTACAAGGACATTTTTTGAATCTGTCTGGTGAGATTTTCAAGAGAGTTTGAACTGTGAAGTGTACTAAATTGTAGATGTTGTTTGTATTTATGTACATTTGAATATGGTTTAAAGTTGATGTGTAAATATTGTGAATAGTTGGAGATGCCCAAAGAAGCATAATAAAATAATACATAAATAAATCATTCATTTTCCCAAACAAATACATAACAGTCATATCAATTAGGCTGGAGCACCAATCTCTACCCCAGAAAACAAAATTTACAAATATATTGAACAATATTTTTTAATTTGAAAAACAAAAGATGACCATCTGGTGATTTGTCAATAACGGCAAGTACTTGATAGTTTGTAACTCTTAACAAATCAAACATCACCAAAATAGAAATGTTTCATAGTAGTTGGATTTGTGACGAAAACAAGAACATTTATTGAGGTTTAAAATGGTCCTTGTAGTGATAAAGATATTTTCATTGCACAAATTTATGTCAGTCTATGTGTTTGTTGGCCATTTCATAAAGGCACTTGAAAATTCTCAACAAAATTAGGCTCAAGAATTCAGCCCGCCCGGAAAAAAAGCGCCAATTTCAAACGGACAATAATTCAAATTAAAAATCAGCAGGAGCTTGTCTGAACAAATATTTTGAATGTGGACATCAGAGTAACAATACCACATGACATTAATGAACCAATGAAAACGTACAAACCAGATCTAAAATTCTGAGTCACTGGGAGCCTATTTTGAAAGGCAGATTCTCTATAAAAGCAAACAGACAAAATACACCAGTCATGGCTTTGTCACTAGCCAGGTGCAAGATGTAGACTCACATACTAACACACGCATTCACTTGCATGGGAAAAGGATTCATGCAGACACAAGGAAAGTAAGTGATTTACAAATTCTACATACACTCACATATAGACACAATATAGACATTCCTTTAATTCTCTATCTTTTTGAATACTTCTTTGACCCAAAGATCTTGGACTCTGTTGTCATTATTTTACCCTTTCAAGATGAACATACTTACTCATCTATAGACTCTTTCTTTATCCCTACTGAACATTCCCTTCCTCAAAAGTTGAACCTGGACATCAAGTAAAAGTAGTATATATTCTTATTCATTCCTCTGTCACTTTAGTTGTCAAATAGAATTCATTTATGTTGAGCTTTTCATTTCTTATTCAGTCACATGCCTTCTTCTGTTCGTGCATTAATTGCGACATGTGGCTGGGCTCTCCCATTACCACAACTAGCAAGCCAACAACTACTGCCTGTACGACACACCGTTAACTGGACTACCATAAGGGACAAGCAAGTTACTACTACAAATTTAATAAAATTATACAAGACCCATTTATATTGTTAACGGAAAGGTCCAAAATCTTTTTAGAGTCAGATACAAAGATGTTACATCTGTAAGATACTCATCATTGAGACTTTGCCTATAGACACAAACTCTTGAAACATTTGTGTCGAATTTTCATTGTGTCGAATTAAGTGGGAAGTCGCACTTTCCTACATTAATGAAACAAAAATGTCCAAAAACCACCAAAAGGATGCTAAAAATAGTCAGAAATGGGCAAAACGGCCAAAATGGTTTAGGCTTAAATGCACTAATTTAGTGCTTTTTGCACAGCCAAAACAAGAAACATGCTGAATCTAGAGTGAAACACGTTAAATTGGCAACACTGACAATGGAAGCAATTATTAAATTAAAAGACTAATTCAATCAATCATCTTTAACAAAAAGATACTTACAATAAAAATAACAAATAAAACTTTTTAAACTTAGTTTTATACACAATAAATATTTACATCAGACCCTTCAAAATGACAATATATTTTTACTTTGTAAACAATAAACATAAAAATCACTTATCTGAAAAATTCTATTTACTCCTTTGTCAAACTTGATAATTTTGTAATGATGAGTTCATAATTTTTTTAATTGGTTCTAATTTGCTACTAATCTCCAAAGGACTGGGAAGAAAAGATTTTGAAAAGAGAAAAACAAAAATTCAATCATATATGGTAGAGAACAGTAGAGTCAACCAATATCTCTGATTCTCATTCTAGTAGGTATTTCTGCGCACTTTAAAACGTAAATTAAAATTTAAAAACTGTTGTTTGTAAGTTTTTTCTTGTTTTTGTTAAAAGGAATAAAGTCCAAATGTGTCTGGAAAAAAGAAAAAAAAACTTCAACATAGAATTGTGCTCTTAAAAGTCACTTTAAAGTTTTAAACTAAAATTTCCGCCATTTTGTTGACCTTTTTTGAAAGTTGAAAAAATTCGACTTCTGTAATTTAAAAATTTTTTAAAAATCAAGAATTCTTTCAATGTTTTTTTACAAATTAGATATACTTAGTTTAATCATTACTGAACAATCCTTAACTGAATAATTACCATTTTCCATTAAAAAAAATACATAAAAACCTCTTTTTTTCACGTTGGGGGGGTCAAATATCTGTCAACACCTTCTGTTTGATGCTAGAGATAAGAAATCTTAACAGGTGCGCATGCGGTAATTACATATGGAAGTCGCTATTTGTCAATAAGCAGAGGGCTGACTGAGATTATGACAGCGTTGTGTCCTCTTTTGTTGACATGAAAATTTACGTTTATGTCAATCCATAGAAAAATTTTGGCCAATTAAATCACAATAAAAATAATAATTAAAAAAAATCTCCCTTGGTTTCAGTTTTCATTTTTTACATATCTTTACTTACCCTTTCACAGTACATCACGTGAGAACAGATTTTAACTGATCATAACAGAAACAGAATAAAAAATTTAATTTTTCTAAACAGTAAAAACTTAAAAATTCTCTATAAAAGAAGATTTTAATGCTAAGATTATTTCTCTTTTCATGGACAATAGCGATAAATCATATTTTACCAAATGAATGAAAAATATTGGCAATTAGAGCAGTATTTTCTTCCTTTTTTTCTTCGCATTTTTAAATAAATTAAATTAAAATTTTTACTAGCAGAATTTATATGTTCATGGGCTTGACTTAGTAATTTTTAAGATGAGTGTTTTTTAACCACAATGAAAAAATGTTTGTTTCCCGAAATTTGGAATAAAAACTGATTTTTTTAAAAATTCATCCTTTATTCGATAAGTACTGAAAATGTTATTAAAATCGAATAGGTAGTTGCTGTATAATAAATTATTAAAATCTAGGTGTTTTTTTATCGTTGAAAGGGGAGAAAATTTACTACTAATTAGTACGGAAAACATTTTGTTTACTTTTTCGCGCAGATTTACACTATGTTGATTCATTAATCTCTCCCGTTTTATAAGGTGTACACAAATAATTTCTATCTCATATATTTCGCCAATCTTTCAACTTAATAATGACACTAACACTTTTCAACGAAAGAATTAAGTTTTATATGATTGACGTTTATTTATATCAAGGTGTCAATTTTCCGTATTCCCCGCAGAAATACCTATTAATTAGCATACATAAATTATTGCTTTGAATGAATTAAATCGTTTTGCCTCGCTGCATGAATTTTCGACAGACCTCATTTCTACGTGACGTCAGCTGAATTCCAATCTATACGAATTATTCCAATAGAGCGCTCGGTTTGTTGAAATTTTAAATGATTTTTTAATATAATCGAGTTTACGAACAGGTACCTAAATTAATGTTTACCACACCTTTGCTAAGTTGTTTTGTACCCAGATGATAAATTGTCATACGAATATCAAAAGGACAAAAAAGGAAAGAGAGTAGGTAATCAGTGCCATAGTCGTTACATATCAATGTATGAATACTAATATTAACAAAACAACTATTATAGGACAGAGGTAGTAATACAATTAGGTAATAATTACCTTTGTTTTCAAGTTCTGTCTGAATTTGGTCAGTTTGTTATGATTTTCAGTCAATTGCTGTATTGTTCATTCACTTCATAACAATATTACTGAAGTTGAAAAGAAATGAAACAACAAAATAAAGCAGAAAAACATCAAATCAACTTGGACAAAATGTCTCGTCAAAAAAGAAATTGCTAAGCGGTGATACAAATCTATACGTCCCTTGTGTAAAAAGATACCGTTATTTATTTGAAATCATGTACATTTAAAAGTTTAAATTAATAAAATACACTTAGAGTGGATCATAATGTTTTTAACAAGATGTTACTAATGTTCACCACAATAAAGGAAAACTGAAGGAATCCCCTGCCCCCCAATCTGATTTGGAGAGTGATTCATTGATTACACTGTGCAACATATCGGCCGGAGGCCAGCAGGGCCCACCGTATACCACACCCCCATGATTCTACATTTAGGGTACCAAAATGTTCCTTAGGATGCCCTCTTTCATAAAAAAGATGTTCCCAAGAAAAAAGTTAGGAAGAACGACCTCATTTGCATAAAACAAAATGGCCGCCAGCACACACCAAAAAAGACAGAATTTCATATCTCGTCTACCAGTTGACATATCTGATTACTTTAAAAGGCTAAATCATGGTTTTCAGACATGATGAATTAAAAAATGCACGTTATTTTACCATAAAATAATAAATTTATAGGTATTTCAGGATTTTACAAGGAAATTTTATAAAAAAATAAAAAGGAGACACATTAGATTACCTTTGCGTTCTGCAAAAGTACTTGGTAGTGTCCAGTTTGGAAGAGAGAATCAGCCTTCTTCCATAGGGTGATTTGTTTAGCGCGCAAAGTTTGAGAGAAAGAACAACAACATAATAGTTTTTTTTGTTCGAGATAATCCGGTCTTTATTACATAAGAAGAGAAAAGGATAGATAAAAGATGCAGTGGGAAAGTAAGGGTTGAGTTGTTGTTGGGGGGGGGTGCGAAAAAGGTGGGATTTCGCGTGGAGAAACACTCACGGATGATTCTGGATATCTTGTTGTCTCTGGCAGCATTTCCTGCCAATTCGATAATCTCAGCGGCATGGCCAGTTGCTCCATGACGGCGGCCATGTGAGCGGGGGCACCGGCACCGACCCTCTTGGCATAGTTGCCTTTACGCAGAAGACAGTGGATACGACCGTTGGGGAATTGAAGTCCGGCACGGGATGAGCGGGTCTTGCTCTTTCCCTTAACTTTACCTCCTTTGCCTCGTCCTGACATTTTGCTGTGTAGTTTGGAGTAGATGTAAAATCAGGATGAAAGCTAGCAGTTCAGTCCCCTTTCTTGAGGTCTTGTCAGCACGGCTGTCGATTGCGAAGAGAAGGAAAGGGATTTTGAAGAACGCGGCTCCTTTTTTTAGGCGCTTCTCCTTGGTCGAATTTCAACCAATGGGAAAGTGTTTAGTTTTAACCCCTTAACTTTATTTTGGGGCAGGAAGAAAAATTGAAGAATGTGAGACAAATAATATTTCTAATAATTTCAAGTATACTTTATAGGCAAAATTGTGGATTTAATT
>VCCN01000987.1:300077-310119 GCA_006491835.1 Architeuthis dux
ATTCCCTTACAGTGACAGACTGTTTCACGTTTATTACAAAAAATGTTACAGCCCAAGACGTGAAGCTAAGTATTCGGCATTTTTACGAGAAAACTTCAAGTACACAGTTCACGTTCTCGGCTGTAACCTTTTAAGCCCAAGTGATACAAATTCTCGAACGATATATATATGTATATACCTCCACAACCATAGACTTTGAACTGTGTACTCGAAATTTATTATTCTAATTGCTGTATCGCCCATAAATAAGTACACCCCTACCTCTTTGTAATAGAAAGTTAATTAATTATCTTCTAAACCAAACATAGCAGGATTTTATTATTTCAACAATATAGAATACAATAAAATATCTCTTCCTTTTTCCACTACAATAGAAATTACACAAAACATATTATTTATGACCAAACTCTAGAGCATTTTTCGTAGTGGTGTACTCATCTTTGGACAGCAGCATATTCATGTGGTAACACAGTTCCAATGCTGTAGAGTTTGATCATAAATATTACCTGATAATATTCGTTTTGATTGTGTAATGTTCCACTAGAAGTAATACAATCCTGCTGTATTTGGTTTAGAAGAAAATTCTATAAAATAGTGGTAGGGGTGTACTTATTTATGGGCGATATTGTATGTGTAAACAGTATAGAAAATGTCAATTATTCCCTTCAAATGTTGCTTTTATGACCAGGACAATTATAATTTGAAATCTACTAATTTCCAATTGGTCAACGCCAACGGGCATTTTCCATACTTTTTTCACAGAAGCAATCAGAAAATAACACTCACTACCCAGGAACAAAAATCGCGTTGCACGGTTTTACAGGTTGTGTTTAAGTAAAACGCAGGGACAACAGATTTCGACAATATTTCGATTGACGTCGCCGGAAGTCTGACTTCGTAACGTCATCGCCGAAACTTAACTACGGAAGGGTTGAATACATGAAAATATTATTAACGGGCAGGGGCGTAACTAGAGATTTGAGGGCTCGGGGCTTGGCTCCCTGGTGGGGTGGGTGCTCCAACATTTAGTGAGATTTGTTATTGTATAATGTCAGTTCAGGGCCGGATTGGGATCCTAAAACAGCTCAGGCATATATCTAAAAATCGGCCCATATTGTATGCGGTTGTAAATTGTTCCCAAAACGTCCACAAAGTATTATGCAATGTCCGTGGGCTCGTGTGGTGGGCAAGCCGTTGGGTCCGTTAGCTTGTCAAGTAGGCAGATCTTTCAAAAGCCTGGTGTTTCCGAGGTAAAATTCATTTAAATAAAAGGGGTCTTTGGTAATGAAAAAGTTTGGAACCACTATGATTCTGGCGAGCATAGCGAGCCTCTACAGCTGGGGTTCATTGCTGTAAGCCCCCGAGAACATTTTGAATAATCAGTTCCATAATATCGGCATTATTACAACATAAAGATCAACAACAAAAAATATGACTGAAATGTTAAATGTTTATTATAAATAGCTAGCAAATTATAAAAATACTACTGTATCGGTCATATTTCTCAAAGTACTAAAATAGGGTTTAAAATATCAAGCTGGCTTTGTCACCTCGACTGGGCCAAATCTGAACCCTATGAAGTACGAAACTTAGTATTAGCTTCCCTTTTTGCGTGACGTCAGCTCTCCTATAAAACCCTTGTTTTACGATTATCTAGGCCTCTTTCGACCGTGTCTATTTCTCTGGCACGTAAAATATCTCTTCCTTCTTTCACTTAATATTCGGGTCGCCTAGGGCTCACTTTCTAACTACGGACATTTCTTCAAATGCCGTCTCTTCTTACTTCAAATCTTTGGTCATTCTCTCTCCATTCCTTTTCGCCAAAACTAGGAATGAATACCTCAAATATAGGCCCTTTCGAGAATTTACAATGACCAATGATGACTAGTTTCTGTTAACATTAGGTTTAGCGGAGCAACTCATTAAAATGTCTTCTTGATTCGAAACTATCTTTCCTACATGCCTGGCATCTTTCTCCTTTCTGTCAAAAGCCCTTTTCTCTTAACAACCGATTTCTTTTGCTGAGAGCAGAAATTCTTAGGCGCAATTATCACCTAAAGATTTAGTTCACATAACTAACGCTGCATTCTCACAAAATCCACTTCGGAACACAAAAACTGGCTAAAGGCAGAAAACCCCTTTTTTACCATAACTCTTCATCTCACAAAAACCTCTCACTAACTCCCTTATACATATATGTATATTCCTTTTTATTGTACCTTTTTCATTGCAATGTTTTTATTAAATACAACCTTTTTTCATTTTAAATCTGACGCCTTTTGTTTTTATTCCTTTGTTTGTATTGACCGCCAAAAACCAATATGTCCGACTTTCCTTCCTCCCTAACCAGGAAGACACCAACTGCTATTACTGCTGCTACTACCTTCAGCCATGATAGGTAAATTTTTTTACCGCTAATTTCGAATGGAGAAACGATCTACATTCTCCTACAACTCAAATAACTTCCCTCTTCTTTAACATCTTCACATCCTTCCAACTTATAACCTTCTAGGTTATCCCCCAACTCTACACTACTATAAATTACTGCAGTAAATGATACAACCGTTGTAGGAGCTAATTCCAACCTACTCCTAAGACCAACCATCTATAGTTTTTGGAGTTTGAGGCCTTGAAACATTTAAACTATTATTAATTTATTCAAAATGACAATCGAGTGGGTGTTATTCAACTGGAGTATTGTGATGTGTATGTTCGCAAGAAAGGGAATAGATTATCTAATATTAAAATAGAAATATGCGGAGGAAGCACGTGTAAATGGGGTGCTATTGTAGATTGAATTAAAACCTATTAGTAAACTAACTACCACTATTAATATATATCTGACTCCAGTTAAAAGTTACGGTAATAACAATAACAAAGATAAGGGAGTAGTAATCTCTCTAACAGTGAAGCTATATGTAGCAGCAGTAATAATAGTGCTTATAGTAGCCTTACGGGTCTGACTGCTCGTAAGTAAAGCTAGAGTGCTGATTAAACTAGAGAAAGAAAGAGGGTAATGTTAACGATGCGCACAAGAGAGATCTTTCTTTCTCCGCCTTGTTCTGCAGTAATAAAAGGAATGAAAATAAATGTATGTACAAGGAATGCAGTTTGCACATGGTAACAAAATCAATGTGAATAAAGAAATACAAATACTCTGCAATGATAATAAGTAGTATATTTATTACAGAAGATAATGACAAACAATAGTTCTTAGTTGATGAGAAGAAAAAGAAAGGATGCATTTAAAAGTGTTCGGTTTACTACTTAATAAGTGTCCTTAGTTTGTTGAAGATGTTAAGGAAGAGAGTGTGTGTATATATGATGCGTACGTACGTAATCGAAATTCGGAACAGCCATAGATTTGTTTAGGCAAACAAATCTGGATGGACTGAACAAAGATGAAGATTTGCTGGGTCTTCTTATAGTAAGAGGTGAGTGGGGGATGTGTGGCTGGTCAAAATTGTGGTGTTTTGGACTGTGTATCATCAAGAATCCAAGATGGAATGTGAGGTGACAAGGTACATGATTTTGTTGTCTACAAGCGTATTAAATTCGAGTCGAGTACTGATTTTTCATGTTCTGAAAATTGGTTATCTAAAAGACGAGATAACTTTATTTCTCGGAATAAAAATTTGGATGTCAAGTGGTTTCCACTTGCTGACCGTAGTGCGCGAGTGCAAAAATACGCATGAGTCCGCTACAGACTATAAAGATAATACACTTTTCGCAAAATGTAAAGAAAAAGGATAGGGATCGTTTTCGGAAAACGTAAAAGAATCCCATTTGGGGAAGATGTCGGGATTCTTTTGGGCAAATTATGACGCGAGCAGGATCGTGCTGACTCAAAGTATGAGAGAAAAAACAACAATGTAACGGGTTTTGGTTCGTTATAATCCACTCTTTAATAACAGATAGAAAAGAGAAAAACAGAGATAAGAGATGTATAGGTAAGGTAAGGATTTCACTTGGAGAAAAACTCACTGAGATTAAGTCGAGTTAGTTCTGACTAACAGATTTTCAATGTTCATTTGGGAATGTTGGATGCAGTAGAATTTTGGGCTTCCATGTTGAGATGAATAGATTGCTGGAGAGTTCCTCGTGTTCTGTTGAATGTTGATTTGAAAAGGTTGTTTTTCTTGGTTATCAGTGCAGTGTCTTGTCCGAAATCTGCTTCGATGTTGGGGCATATTTACCCATGTGGCGAGAGCCAGCATTTTTGTGACACGGTAAAATTGTGTTAGGCTATTTTGCCATAGACAGCTTCATGTTGTTACTAAAAAGAATCTTAAAGAGAAGCTGTTTCTTTGTGTTTTTGAAAGTGCGTAGAAGTGATTTGAGCCTGTCAATCATTTTGTCTGACACAAAAAAACGGCATAGTGTTTGAAAAGGGCTGCTGTTAGCAGTTTAGCCCAAGGGCTAACAACCCCTTGTTAAGAGATGTTGTCAGCAAGCCCGCAGGATCAGAAAGAGAGAGTGGGATAGGCTTTCGAACTTCGCAGGGCATTTTTAGGGGCTTCTCATTGTGGAAAGGGAGGCAGATAATATTTCTAATATGACGGAAGTCGGACATTTTAATAAAAACAAAGGTTATTTACCACGTGTAGACACGAGAAGAATAAGTCCGATTTGGACAAAGAAGACAAACTGCAAAAGTACAAATTAACATGACATTTAATAAAACATAATAAACGAAAAAGGTACATATATTGCATGTAGTAAAAGAAAGGGGAAAACATATAACAGGTTTTAGTAGAACGATCGCATGCTTTGAGTTAGTTATATTGTATGGTATATTGCAGTCAAGACAAGGGTTCTGTGAAGGTAAAAAAGAGAAAATGACAAGAAGAACTAAGCTTCTGTCAGAATGTAATTTCGGGCTAAAAGAACCTCAAACTGAATTAGAAGTGAATAGATATATTTTAGCGTGAAGCAAACAAGATTGGTCCTTTAGACGGAGAGAAGAAATATTGAAGCGATAGCAGCAAGTATGGTCCTTATGACATACCAAAATGAAGTACTGGTTATCGTAGATTCAGTAGAAAGAGAAATACAGATATTATAAGGAAAGAATATATGTATATATTCTCCAGTGATTCCGTAGGTTAGAGCTACTATTTTGGCTCTCGAGGTAAAGCCCGTACACAGACAAATGCGGGTGCTTACCGAAACCACGTAGTAATATAAGGGTAGATTTAAGAAAGGTGTAGCGGTCACTTTTCACAAAGTACCAAAATAGGGTTTAGAATAGCAAACTGGTCTTGTCACTTCGACAAGGGCCAGCTCTGACCCCTATGAAGTATGCAACTAAACATTAGCTCCCTTTTTGCGTGACGTCAACACGCCTATAAAAACCCTTGTCTGTCAATTCTCATCGCCTTTTCGTAGCCTGTTTTCACTACAGCGCTACCTTAGCCCGTGTCTATTTCTCTGGCACGTAAAACATCCCCCCTCTTACCTAAAATCTTTGGTCATCCTTTCTCCATCATCTCCCCAAAAACCTTACATATGCATATATTTTTTTCCCTTTTTCTTGTACCCCTTTTTCCGTACATATTATTTGTTATTAAACATGGCCTGTTTAAACTTTAAACCCGACGCTTTTGTGTTTTTCATTCTTTTTCCTTTGTTCGATTTTACCGCCAAAAACCATACGGCCTTTTTCCGTCCTTCCTCTTTTGACCCCTTGACCTTTCCTGCTGCTACTACCGGCTCCACGTGGTGACCATTTTTGCCATCGCTAATTTCATCTGTGGAAACGGTGCCTCACCATTCATTACATATCCACTTCAACTTTAATTAGTAACCCCTCTTTAACATTTATTTTTCCTTTACAAATAACCAACCTTGTAGAAACCAGCTCGCGCTCTACAAAGGTTTTTGTCTAGAAAGGAAATGCATGGACACGCGTAGAGTCATATCTGGATGGACAAAGAGATTTTACGTGCCTGAAGGATGACAGGGCGAAATGGACAACTGGTATAAGAGACCAGCGCCAATTGAGCGAAGAGAATTGTTTACGTGACGTTTTATAGGAACCCGGTGACGTCACGAAAAAGGGGAACTATGTTTACTTTTGTATTTCATAGCATTGGGCTCGAAGTGATACAACCAGCTCGATGTTCGAATCCATATAGGAGTTAAGCGGATTTAGCTCACAGAACGGTACTTCATACCATTGGTTCATGCTTCGATTACAAAAAAAACTTATTTTAATAACAAACGCTATAAGATTGGACATTCAATAACTGAATACACAGAATAAAGTTGAAATCTAATAATTGTGTAGGAGTACAAATTGTAAGGGGGAACTAATTTGTAAGCTTAAAAGTTGTATAAAGTTAAGGGTGAATGTGGAAGAATTCCCCATTCAAAAGTAGCAGCCAAATTGTAGCTAGTAGCAGTAGTAGCAATAACAATAATGTGTAGTCAGTGCTAGTAGTAATTTAAAGTAGCCATAGCGTGCTGTATCAACAACAGTCGCCGCGAGCTCCCGCGAGAAGGGACAAGAAAGAGGTAGGAAAGCAAGCAGGGAGGCGAAAGGTGGATTGACGTCATTATGCGGTTCGAACATGCCGGAAACGACATGTTTGAATCGCGCGCCCAAAATAATAGAAAAGGGGTCCATTTTGAAAACGTTAGAAAATACGTGGTGGAAATGGATATCCGAATTTGTATAAGAAAGACGATATGCATAAGTAAAAATTGACGTGACGTTTAATAAAACAATACATTTAAAAAGGTACATACATTATGGGGAACAAGGTAAAAAAAACATATAGTGAGGTTTAAAGAAAGTTCGTACGAACAAAGAGTAAGGATAAAGAGGTATTTCTGCTACTTGTAGTTTTATGTACCGATATTGATTTGTCCTGATACACAATGGGTTATAGTCGAACCTGGAAATTAATGGTTATAATCAAACCTGGATAATTTACTATCAAGACAAGAAAATCAGTTTAGAAAAAATGTAAATGACAGAAAGGAAACTAAACCGGCGTAGAAATGAGAAGTTGCTTATCAGGAAGAATATTTTAAGGTATTTAGCCTCTAACCTGATGTGTCGAAACTTAAAAGTGATCTCTGGTCCTGGTAATATCCGGGACCTATATTTGAGGCGAAAAGAAATTTATCCGGAATGAGCAGAGAGGAGAGTTACGAATTCAAGAAACAAAGACGGCATTTTAAGAAATGCCGAGATGAAAAAAAGGAAGAGATTTACGTGCGGTAGTACACACGGTCTGAACCTGAGCCCTGGGTGTCAAAACGCCAAGGGCAAATGAGCGGTGAGCAAGGTTGCATGGTGTTTTATAAGTAGCTGCCGACATCACGAAAACAGGGGAATAGGTTTCGTTTCGTATTTCATAGCAGTCAGGCTGGTTTGATCGTGGTGATAAAACCAGCCCGATGTTCGAAACCATATTTTCGTAATTTAACTAATTTTAATAAAGTAGCCGCTACATTTGTGACCTTATCAAATTTACTTGCAGCCATATAAAATCAAAATAATTGCCTGATTTTTCACGAAAAAAATTATTAAGCAATAATAACTCAATTATTCGATAGAAGATGATACACATGACTATGTGACATGATTATTTGGGGAGAATGGTAAAAAATATGCAGTTATTCAAATAAATTAAATAAGTTAAACTCATTTTCTCTATATTCAGTACTTAACAAATACCAGCTGCGGATATAGCGTAACAAAACGTAAATAATATTGTTTCTTTACGAAAATGGAAAATGTGTGATATGTAAAGTATATTGTACAACTAATATAGTTAGGCAGTGCATTTTAGAGAAAATAGAATACTTTAACAAAAGGTAATAATGTGATTAGAACATGAACGTATAATGTTCCTGTATAAAACAGCATACTCTTTTTAACAGCTAGTCTAGTTAATCAAAGAACAACCAAAATATATACAGAGAACTTTGTGGATTTCCCAAAGAACCAAATACTTTGCTAAGTGCCACATCCTTTGCCCACCATCGTGTTTCACCAATGGTTTGTAAGCGGCTCTGATCGCCTTATTTTTACTTGTCTGATCCCACACATTCATTCCTTTATAGGACTCTTTAAAAATACCATTTAACAAAAGAAAAAGAATAAAATGGCAGGGAAAGATGCCCGAGTTGCGTCACTAATTACAAGATTTAATATATGACTATAACACAAAACATGAATTTGTCCAGGTGACTCACTATTTAGTCAGGTTGAAAAACCTTTGTAAATCCCTTGCATATTAGCTGCTTCATCTGTTGCATTAGCAATACATTTATGTATGTCTAAGTTGTTATCCTTTAGCACATTTTTCAGAATTTCAAGGAAACCTATTCCTGTCGAGTCAGTGCAATTTACCAGTGCTAGCAGTCTTTCCTGAATGCTTCTGTTTCTCACATACCGAAAGACGACAGAGCATTGGTTATTCACTGAAATATCTAGTGTCGTGTCTATTTGTATGGGAAACATACCAGCTTCCTTAACTTCATCAGCTATAGCCTTCTTTATAAACAATGACATAACTATTATGACATGGTTAACCATCGTTTTCGATAGCAATGCTATCACGAGCTTTACTTCCTGACGTGTGCCCTCTGACATTCTTTTACTACTTTCTCTAAATGCCTCCTCAATAGCGGATCATATTTACTAAGAAGAATGGGAAATCCTAGAAAATTACCATGATCTTTAGACGAATAATCGAGAGTATAGGCGGATTCCAATGTACTGCCGCCTCGTTAGGCCTCGTTTACCAATCAGTTTCACAACTTCAATAGTTCTCTCCATTATCTGTCTATTATTTTTAATTTCATCTCTCCTAAGTAGCCTTTGATTAGTATACAATAGTTGTTCTATGTTTTTATCATTAGACTGTGGGCTTCTGCACAATAATTGTGGTGTTTACTGTTTTCCATTGGTGTATATATATGCCTTCAGTCTTTCATACCTTCAATGAACGAATTGCTTTCATGTTCTTTACTATATGCAAGACACACGGTACAGTACAGTGAATTATTTGATTTACTGTATGATAACCAATAACGCTTCTCTTAAATATATTCTTTGAGGAAAATGGGAGAGAATTATCATCTTGTGGTTGTATTGGATGCCATTGAAAAAAGAAAGCTCTCTCATCTACTTTTGGCCTGGCAAAGAAATCACTATCTTCTTCCTGTTCCGTATCAAATTGTCTTGCAAACTCCAGGTTCAGTGCCTGACTTGGCACATTGACTCTCCTCACATGCGACCTCGTGAGTTTCATCTTTAGTTTCTTGTGCTGCAGAATAATCACGTAATTGAGAGCCTTTGGTTATTGTGCCTTTATTTTTGCTTTCCACTATAATGTTTATACACAGTATGTTATGTTAAATAAATAAACATGCCTAAGCAAGCACCCAGTAGCCCCCATTCCGTTTCCAGTCCCAGAAAGCGGGACCGGAAGTAGGAACAGGGAAGGCGCAGTTCAGCTCAAGCATAGCTCTTATCAACATGTGTTCTTTTGTTTATCCTTTCTTAACACGCTTAAACACGATTACGAATCAAAACGCATTCTAATCTTACACAGCTACTACAGATAGAACAACGAAGACGCATGAACACAATAAGAACATCCACTTCTGGCACTCCATGATGCTCCAGCACAGAAGATGAACTGGCAACACTAACTTTGAATATGACAGTCAGCTTCGCACACCTTTATGCTTGTAAGAGGCATTGTTTCGCGGAGTTTTTGTGCCCCACCATTGCGTTTTTTTCTCCATCTGCAAAGGGTTAATACGAATATTTAAAAACTGGTGTACAAAATTAGCCAACCCCGAATTTTGCTTAAATATATCTTGGAAATCTTATTGCGGACCTTTCCAGTTTGATGAACTGCGAATTTCTTTAATAAGAACTTATGAAGTATGCATAGATTTACTCTCTGATATCACACACACACACACACACACACACATATATATAGAGATATATAGATATATAGATATACTGTCGACATCGAGAGCCATACTATATCCGTGCCTAAAATACGAACGT
>VCCN01000987.1:382707-425123 GCA_006491835.1 Architeuthis dux
ATTTATTATTATTTATTCATTTTACTAATTATTATTATTCATTTATATTTTATAAGCCGTCATTTTGACAGTAAGGATACACTAGTTAATAATAATGACAATGCTTCATCTAAGAAAATTTGGACAACTTATGACCATTATGTCAACAAACAATATGTCATGGAGAATGAGCTTGTGTAACCTAATCAGTAAGGCGCAGTCCATGTCAGACAGGCGCCCAAGGATATAAGATGCGAGTTCAAATCTCAACAGATGCTGATTCTTTATTTCCAATCCAAGCTGCTTACTTAATGGTCATAGAATGTAAAAACGACCTGAGTATTGTGATAAAAAAAACCAACAAGAATAAGATGAAAAGAGAAACGAGTCGAAAATTAATAATATTGATGATGTTGTTAGTATTTGTAGATTGTTTCAGCCAATAATCAAGCCCATGCAAAGCTGGTAATAGTCCAGGCCAGATTTAAAACTGTTCATTAAGTATCCATGTAATCAGTGATAAATACATATGATATATGTATGGGTTTGCACATGTAAATGTAGTGTAATATGATGTACTTAAAAGTAACAGAATTGAATAAAAGAACTAGAATGATTGAGTCAGCTAATTTGCATAAATTTATTTCCTAGCAACTATAATACATTTTAAAGGAAATATTTTTAATTATTTCTATACATTCAAATTATATACTTATAAGTCTTGCATTCTTGTTAGAAATTCTTTCTGCAGACTATTGAAGACCAATAAAAAATTTATTTCTTCAAATAATTTTGAATTGCAGTCCATGATGCGTATCTTTGGAATCGGGGAAAGCAGCAGAATTGAATCTGGGAAAGTTGAGAACCGAAGAGATCTCTAGTGTTAGTGAAATGTCAAATGTCTTTTTACCTTTCATTCATTCATTTCTTGTCACTCACAGCCAGGCAAGTTATAGGTTCCCAGAGGGTAGACAGCCATTAGCTTGCATTATTGAGTGTAGAGTAGAGGATCACACAGGAGGTGGTGGGGGCTCTCTATATGATCACCAACTGCTTATGGTACCTGGTATTCCCAGACTGTCTCCCAACTAGGTACTGACAAGGCTCAACGATGGTTAATTTTTGTAATCGTACAAGATCCGGTGTCCAACGTCTGGTCGAGGCTGTTTACATTCACACTAATGCCCTTAGGAAAGGCATGGATCCGTCTCCTCTCGTAAAATAGCAGGGCGGACTGGGCTGTTTAGCCTTGGGAAGGCCACCAGTCTATGAAAAGGACAACACTGTTTCCAAAACCAGGGAGAGGAGCTTCCATAGAGCAGTTGGATGCCAACTTTGACATCCTTGAGACAGGAGGCCGACTCTTCAATTCAGAGAATGTATTAGTTATGACAATTCTTATTTCAAATTCATTCCGAAAATGAAATACAGTAGACTCCCATTATCATGGCACCACCGGGAGGGCCATTTTCATGGATTTGCCGTTATAATGGGTTAATAATGAGAAACCAAGAATTACAGACAAAAATGACTTTTTATTACCCATTCACAGAGGATCACTGGTAGCAATAAATTCCATAAGTTTCGGTTTGGACTTTTTATATTGTAAAGTGTAGAAGACCCAATGTCATATTCAGAAATTAATGCACTTCTACTATGTTCCATTTTCTTAATTATTTCAAGCTTATCATTAAATGATAAGACTTTTCTTTGAATTTCTTTTCAAATTTCTGTGTTACTTTAGGCAGCATTATTTTAAAGGTTTACAATTTCTAGTTTATAAAATAATGCACTGAATTCATGTGCTGTTGCTGCAAACTAATTTCCGAGTCTTGCGAGAATATAAAAACAAACGTGCCATTACTATTAAATAGTGCTGTTAGAACGAGAGTTTAGTGTAATTTTCTTTCTCGGCAAACATATCACATGAGAAGAGCATATTTAATTGCTATATTATTGGGAAAGAAGGAGAGGAGAGTTTTATTAGGAGGAGTACCAAAAAGTTGATTGATTCTACAGGATATTGTAAGTTTAGTACAAAATTAATATAATCATTTTAGTTAAGAATAACTTGCATGTCAAAGTAACCTATTCATAAATTCAGTAATCAATGAGGAAATACTAAAAGTTTTATTAAATCAGTTCGGGATTTGAACAGAAAGAAATTTGTAGAGTTGTTCCCCCATTGTCTACTCTAGATGGTGCTAAATACAGACTTGCTGATCATATTATTACATAATGAATACAACAATATATAAATATAACAAAGTGAATACAGCAAATAAAACACTCGGCTACATAAGAGACTCATTTAAATTCATCGATGAGGAGAGCTTCCTACTGCTGTACAAGTCTCTGGTACGTCCCCATCTGGAGTTTGCTTCCCGCATATGGTTTCCTTACCTGAAGTACAATGCAGATGCCATAGAAGGAGTTCAGAGGAGAGCCACCAAGATCATTCCAAGATTGGAAAATATATCCTATACTGAAAGATTAAAACAACTTAATCTAGAAACTCTTGAATACAGAGGAAAACGTGCTGACCTACTAGAGGTCTATAGAATCCGGAACAACATACATAGAGTGGATACTGACGTTCATTGCTCAAAATGCCCTGATAAGAAAATGCTGACTTCATCTATGTGCAGTAAAACCAGAGGACACAGCCATAAACTACAAATTCAGACCTCCATTGGTGTTAGAAAAGATTTCCTCTTGGCACAAGTTGCAAACGCATGGAACAGCCTAAGTGAAAAGACAGTCACATCCGAGAATATCAAATATTCAAAGTTTTTTCTGATATTGGACATACCAAATTTAACTACCATTTGTCTTATTAGTTTAAACCCAGCCCAAATACACTGAAGCTGGCTTAATGACGCAATTAACTGCTGTCAAAAAAGCCTATTTCAAGTATAGTCAAGTATATAAAATATTAAGTATGACAGACGGATGAGTTGCAAACTATACTATAGATTGCAAAGCACAAAAATATTTCCACTTTTGTCTTTACAGTTTATATGCATTAAACTATGAGCACTATTTTAATACAACTGTATTCACACATTCTATGACTGTTAACAAAAATTAGCATGAAACTTACAATGACAAACATCTTTTGTGTTTAATTTTTAGCAATTTCCAGCCCGTAATGTTTTGTTTATGCGTTAATTATTCCATTTTATATGAAACATAAGGCTCTATGGCAAAATTCAAAAAATATTTTCTATCATTTCATAAGAAATAAAAGAGAATTGGGCATTTTTTTTAAATCAAAAGACAACTCAAAATTTCCTTTAAATCTTGTTTTGGATATAAAATATAGAAAAGTGTCTCATATTTAAAAAGTAAACAAAATATACCCTTCTCATTTAGAGAAGTATATCATTTCAGTGTGACAGCACCACACCAATGGATGCTTAATTTCAGGAATTAAATTTTAAATAAACAAAGATATACCTAAGATATACCTAAAATATTCAACATTCAAAATGTATTTGTCCACCTGAGAACAAGTAAGCACCTCAACATAATGAATAATGTTGAAAACAACACTTACAGAAGAGATGTATCTTATTAACATCAAATTTTAAAAAATGAATAAAGCAAGATTAAATTATTTCTATGGCAGTTGGAAATAAAAAAACCTTTTAAAATTCAGTTTGCATTAAATTACTTCATTGAATATTTTAGCAATTCATATTTTTCTAGAGGGTAAAGAGGTGAAAAAATCTGCAACACCACTAAAAAGCTATTTGATTAATAATTCATAGATAAAATGTTTTATGATCATAGCTTAGTTACAATAACTAATTATGTTGAAGTATTGACAAACATTACTAATTTTCCACCTTGATGATAAAAAGCAACTAAAATTAACATGAAAGAAAATACTAGACACAAATGAGTAATGGTTATTATGTTGAGAGTATAAATTAGTTCTTTTCCCATTCCAAGTATAAAACATTTTCTGTTTACTATAAATACTGATTTTTAAGACACAAAAAATATAAGAAGTTTTAAAGAAGAAGCAATCATAGCCGATACATGAAGATATAGAATGACATATATTTCAAAAGAATATCATTTTATTGTTTCTGCATGTGTATTCTCACACTTTATAGGAAAATGGTTTCTCCCTAGTGTGTGTTTCCATGTTTTTTAATGGGAACTCTTTGAAATAGAAAATCTACATACTCGACAAAAATATAGTTGCTCTCTAACATATCTGCGAGCAATCTTTTGAACACAAACTCTTTGAAAATGCCAATCCACACATTACAAGTGATTTCTCTCTTGTATGTATTTTTAAAATGCTGAGCCCCACCAGTGTGTGTTCACATATGCTTTTCAAATTATGAACCCTGTCAAAATTCTGATCCACACACTTAGCAAGAATATTGTTTTTACCTAGTGTGCAATTGTATGTGTACTTTTAAATGTGAATGCCAGGAAAAATCAGATGCACACACCTAACAAGAATATGGTTACATTCCAGTGTGTTTTTGCATGTGTTTCTTTAAAGATGAATTTTGTGAAAATGCTGATCCACACACCTCACAAGAATAGGGTTTCTTCCCAGTATGTGTTCGCATGTGTGTCTTTAGATTTGAACTCACTGAAAATGCTGATCCACACACATCACAAGAATATGGTTTTTCTCCAGTGTGTGTTCGCATGTGTGCTTTTAAAGATGAATTCACTGAAAATGCTGATCCACACACCTCACAAGAATATGGTTTCTCCCCAGTATGTGTTTTTATGTGTGTTTTTAAAGTAGTACACTCTGAAAATGCCAATCCACACACCTCACAAGAATATGGTTTTTCACCAGTGTGTGTTCGCATGTGTGCTTTTAAAGATATATTATGTGAAAATGCTGATCCACACAACTCACAAGAATATGGTTTCTCTCCAGTATGTGTTTTTATGTGTGTTTTTAAAGTAGTACACTCTGAAAATGCCAATCCACACACCTCACAAGAATATGGTTTTTCACCAGTGTGCGTGCGCATGTGGGCTTTTAAAGATATATTATGTGAAAATGCTGATCCACATACCTCACAAGAATATGGTTTCTCTCCAGTGTGTGTGCGAATGTGTATTTTTAAAGATATATTCTGTGAAAATTCTGATCCACACATCTCACAAGAATATGGTTTCTTTCCTGTGTGTTTTTGCATGTGTATCTTTAAAGAATTATTCTGTGAAAATGCGGACCCACACACTTTGCATATATATGGTTTCTCTCCAGTGTGTGTTCGTATGTGTGTTTTTAAATTTGAATGCTGTGAAAAGGCTGATCCACACACATTACAAGAATATGGTTTCTCTCCAGTATGTGTTCGCTTATGTTGGGTCAAGCCTGACATATCAGAAAAGGAAGAACCACACACCTCGCAAGAATATGGTTTTTCCCCAGTGTGTGTTCGCATGTGTGCTTTTAAAGATATATTCTGTGAAAATGATGATGCACACATGTCACAAAAATATGGTTTCTCCCCGGTGTGTATTCGCATGTGTTCTTTTAACTTTGACTTGTGTAAAAACTTTGAGCCACATACCTTACATGTGTAAGATGCCTTTCCAGTGTGTGTTTGCATGTACATTTCTTAATTTGAATCTTTGCAATGATAATGTTACTCTCCAGTGTATGATTGCATCTGTGTGTTCTTTTAAGCTGAATTCAGTGAAAATGGAGATCAATACAAGAATATGGCTTCTTTCCAACATGTAATATAGTTTATTTTTAGCGTGTTTTGGTAAATATCATTTCCTATGAACACCCTAAAATGCAAATCAACTCATTTCATAAGAATATGGTTTCTTTCTTGATTCTTGTATTCACAACTGAATTAATGGTTACAGTTTGTTCATAGAGTATTTATATATGGCCATTAGAGGGGTTGGTTAGTTCTCCAATACAACTGACATCTGTGAATAAGAAAAGAAGTATTATTAATGTAAATAGTAGATATATGTATTATTAGCAATTATAAAATTATAATAGCTCAGTTTGTGTTTCAATCAACTGCAACATATCACACATGTTCAGTCAAGAAATAGAGTTTATAAATGTTCTTCAAACAAGCATGATTTTATAAGTTTTTATTAGAAATAAAACATTTCATTATTGATTTAAAATAGAAAAAATGTTTACACTGTAATTTTTAATCTATTTTTTTTTTTGCTTTGTCATCAGAAAAAATATTTTCTACTTGTATTGTTTTCCTATTCCTTAATGTCCCTTAGTATTTTTAAAAAGAATAGCACAGTTATAAAAAATAAATGAAGTTGTTTAGATTGAGAAATATTACTGAACCAACCAGATGCAAAGAGCACTTGAATGGGATGTAGAGATAGAGTCATGATTGTTATGGATCAAACAGATCAGGACTCAAAATTAACATCATCCCGGCATCCCATGGATGGTAGAAAATGTGTTTGGGATGAAAGATATCTTGCCCAGTATGGCTCTTGGATGAAAGGGATTTTCTTATAACTGTCGCTTTAGCAACTGAACCTAAAGAGAGGGATATAAGAAGTGAAAAGGTGTACAGTTACATACATATACAGTTTATATGTATGTAAATGCATATTTTTTAACTTCCCTCTTCCTCTGTCTTAGAAACGACCCCTGTGAAAGCAAATGTATACTTTTTTAACTTCCCTCTTCCTCTGTATGTAGTGAAGGCATTGAGTAAGTGGTGGAGTCTTGGTTGCAGGGCACGGAGACCTCAGTTCAAGGCAGAGTTGCCATTTTATGGCCAAATTTGGCCTTCTTGAAAAGCATATTGAATCTTTTGATTTGGCCATATTTATTTTTCTCTTTGTTTTTGATTTTGAAAAAAAATGGAATAAACTGAAATGAAACAAAACCATATCTAAAACTGCCCATCTACTTATTATTAGTAGTATTTTTGTACATGCTTGAGGGATCAAGGATTGCATGAAGGGGTCAGTAGTCTGAAAAGTTTTGGGAATCCTTGCTTTAGGACTTTGAAATATAGGATTAATAGAGGTAAGCTTTGTTGTAGAAGTATTTTTTAATAAATTCTCATTTTTGGAGTGTAGTGCAGTATTGCAATGATTTATAAATTCAGGTTCACCAATTTGTTCTTAATTCTGTGTTTTTTTTACAGTTTAGTAGGGCTGCAACTGACAATTCTTTTTATTATCGATTAATCAGTTTTCTTGATTAGTTGTTTATAAAATATGTTCTACATATTCTATAAAATGTCAGAAAGTGGTGAAAATTGTCAATCACTGTTTTCCAAGGCCCGAGGTTACTGTCATAGATGACTATGTTGGTGATTAATATAATAGTTAACTAACCAATTAAGTGTTGCAGATAACTTTCCAGTTTTGTTTAAAACCAATTCATTTGAATCGGGTAAAATAAATATAATTATTTCAACATCTTAATGATGTTTTTATTATGCTAACAACTAAAAACTATAGATGATGGTAAAGTAAAGAAACAACATTTTGATTTTGGGATGGTTTACATTTCCTTTGGGACAGTTAAAATTGTTTTCTGGGACGGTTCTGGGACGGTTCCGGGATGGTGGGGAAAAAGTTAGTCTGAATCCCTGGAACAGATATCGTGAAGATTGATTCAGAAATCCTAATGAACCAACTAAATGCAAACAGCACTTGAAATGCTTATGAAATAGATATAGAGATAGAGAGAGAAGGTCATTATTGTTATGAATTGAATAAACAAAACAAAAATTCTATAGACTGAGACATCCTAATGAACTAACCAAATATAAACAGCACTTGAAAAACATGCCCAATAGATGTAGAGAGAGTAATTTTTATTATGAATTGAACAAACAAAAGGGAAATTGTATAAATTTATTGAGAAATCGTAATGAACCAACCAAATGCAACTCTTGAAGAACTCTGGAGTTGCATCTAGATTTATGCCATGCTTTCTAAAGTAGTTTTCTTTTTTGATTATAAAAATTTGTTTGGAAGTATTTATTTTACACAATATCTGAAATACTGAAATTGTTTAACACAATGTAGGTATCAAAAAGATTCTGACATCAAATGACAATGATTCTTGAAGAAAAAAAGACACTAGAATTAAACAGTAAAAAAAAAATGGCTTATGTTGTTGTTGGTAATCTTATTCAATATACCATGTTCTTTATCAAATTTAAAACCATGAATTTTTAAGAGGATTATGATTCAAAGAGAAAAATAAATCTAAAAATGGCTTAAATAAATTGCTAAAAACTGTTTCAGAAAAGTAATTTTTTCACATTAAAAATTCTAAACTATCAACACTAGTCAAAGATCAAAGTGGGAAGGGATGGTTATCTTTAAACTAGAACCATGATGTCAAAATGAAAATAATTCCTTTTTTCATGCATATCATACTTAGTTCAAACATACATGTAATATGTCCCTTGCTAGTGATCTACACTTGAGATCTGTATCACGGTTTAAGAAAAAGAAAGTTATCTTTCATTATCCTTAGTTAAAACATATCAGTGATAAATCCCTTGCTAGTAGTCTACAGTTGTAGTTTAACAAAAAAGGAAGTTACATTTCATTATGCTTAGTTTGAATATACAAGTGATATAAGGGGTCAAAATCTATATTTTGCTGGCAACAATTTGTTTTTTGGTTGAGTTTTATAATGACTAAGCAGGAATCACATGAGAAAAGTGCAGAAAGTCAGTATTGGCAGTTCAGCACCATTTTTTACAGTAGAGGCTAAAAATGGCTAAAGAAAATTACAAAATTGCCAAAAATTCTGGTCATTTTACAAAAGTTATACATAACTGGCTTAGTTCACTAAATATGACAAAAATATATTATAATTTTGGATATTCAAGACAAGAGTTCTCCACGAAGGGTCTATCTTTTCATGTTTTTTCACGATTGTGTCTATATAATGCTGCGATACATAACTATGAAGAGTCACACAAGCCAGACTCTGAAACTAACCTGCTAGGGTACCTATCTATTCAATTTGTGAACTTGAAAAGTTAATTTGGCCTTGCAATGGTCAACTTTGCATTTTTGGTCCCCTTTTGACTACTCGAAGGCCACTAGAGCCAAACTATGATAAGCTACGTACCTTACCTTTGTTTTAGGGAAGTAAACTGCTACTGTAAAAACCATGCATTTTGAGAGCATCAACTGAAAAATTGGCTTCACAATTACCGTTTTGTATTTTGGGACTCCCTCAGTCTCTAATCTGTGCTCATTTGGGACTTCTTTTGACTACTCAAAATTTACTAGAGCACAACTATGACTAGTTATGTGACTCTATTTTTTGTTTTAGGTAACTAACCTATATATGCAATTTGAGAAATTAAAAACCAAATTCATCCCCATATTGCAGAATCTGAGGTTCTGCAATCAAGATACATCGTCATTTACTGTCACCTAGTGACTGGGGATGGACTTGTCCAGAAAAATGGCATCCCTTCTCAACTTGAATGTACTATCTATTGCACATGCCGAGGTAACTGTGATTGCAGTTTACTGTCATTATGCTTAGTTTGAATATACTATTGATATGTCCCTTGCAAGTGGTCTACACTTGATATGTATCAAGGTTTGAGAAAAAGAAAGTTAACTTTTATTATGCTTAGTTTCAACATACAAGACATATGTCACCTACTAGTGGTCTACACTTGAAATCGACATGAAGCCTTGAGAAAAAGAAATTTAAGTTTCATTAAGTATAGTTTGGTCTACACTTGAAACCTTTATAGAGATTTGAGAAGGGAGTTAACTTTCATTATGCCTAGATATGTGTTATGCCCCTTGCTAGTGTACACTTAAAACCTGTATCACGGTTTGAGAAAAAGTGAGCTCATGAGATTATTCTTTGAAAACATAACTATCATTTGTCTTGGATTCTGAAAAAACAATCTAAAAATCTAAATGTCTCCGGCAGATAACGGTTGAAATAGAGAGAGAGGGTGGCAATTAGTTGTTTATTAGAGCCGTTAACTCTGACATAACCAATTTTTTTTATTCAAGCCATAAAATTCTTAAAAACATTATATATTTTCAGTAATTAGTTACCCAAGAAACAGTATAACAATTTTCATTCTAATCGGTTCAGCAGTTCCAAGGTTCAATATTATTTGCATATAAAATGTAAACAAACAATCAGATTGACCGTAACTCACCATTTTCAATTCCTGGAGTTTTGTCAACATAGCCAAATTTCAGCAAAAGATTTGAGATATTTTCCCAATTGTAAACAAAAAACAACATTTTTGCTTATAAAATGTAAACAAACAATCTGTTCAGCCATAACATACCACCCCACAAGTAGAATCACTCCACAAGTCTACATACAAAATTTCATTGAAATATATTGAGGAATAACAAAGTTATCCAATTGAGAAAAAGGGCACAATGACGACAGACAGACATCCATATGGAAATGATACTCTGTTTGTCCCCAGCAGCTTGACTAAGTATTTTTCACAAGAAAATTATACTTGTCTTTTTATGATATAATGCTGTGCTAAGAAATCCATGTTTTTTATTTAGCATGTAAAAAGAATAAAATAAACTAGTCAAAGAGGATTTTTAATGATTTGGTTGCAAGTTATCAAAAAATCAAAAAGAGTGACATTTTTTGGTAAAGGGACCATGCCGTTTTAAGCATTTTAAACCATTGGCGATATTTGCTATGGAAGATCATAAATTTTTTGAGCTTTGAAGTAAAGATGTATTTTTATTGAATACATACAGAAAATTTTAGAAACGGGAACAATAATTTTTCTTTTCTTTTAATAAAATTTTTGACTACTATTTACATTCATCCTAATTTTTAGTTTGCTTAATAACAATTTCAGTAATGCTGGCAGGCCAGTGTTATTGTTTACTTTTGGTTTTAGTAAAAAAAAGCGATCGATTATTTTAAATGTTAAATTTCAACACAAACAACAAGAAAGAGAACCATTTGAAGATTATTTTATTGTTTAATTTTTATTTAGACAAAGTAGTGAATTCACTTCATTTTGTGGATCCAAATGATCCAACAATCCACACAAACTAAGTGGAGGGCCCATGCGAAGGCAAAATTTTGTAACATGCATGTTACCTCAGACAAATTATTTATATCTTACTTACAAGAGTTTATGTGGAGAAAAAAACACAAAGAAAACCAGTTTGGAAATATTCTGTACTGGATTTTACATTATTACCCTAACTCTAAAAATAGCAACCCCAACCCTACCTCCTAACCCTAACATTACCTCTCAACTAACCCTAACACTACCTTCCAACCCTACCTACTAACCCTAACAGTAAAGCTAACCCTAACTTATACTTTGTTCAATTTATTTATCAAGCTTTTGCTTGAATAAAAAAAACAAAAAAAACAGTCTCATGAACCACATGAAATTGCCTGATATCAGTAGACCAGTTAAAAAAAAGAAAAAACTGAAAATGACATTCCGAGGAATCTTCTCATCTGTTTTGTTGACTTTAAATTTGCCATCAGCAGCAGTCATTTCCAGTATCAGCGGCAGCCATATGGAGACAGAAAAGGTCATGATAGCCATGTATCTTTATATTAGCGTTACTTTTGAATTTAAAAAGTGAGCAATGAAATTATTTAATGGTCACATTTTTATATAGGCATCTCTGCAGACATCATGACCTACTTTACGAAAAATTGACACCTTGATAAAATAAAGGTCAAAATCATATAAAAATGTTAGCGTCATGAGTAAGTTAAAAGGTTGGTGAAATATATGAGATAAAAATTATTTGTGTACCCCTTATAGAACCGGAGATATTATTGAATAAAAATAGCATAAATCTCACGCAGGATGTAAAGAAAACTGATTCAGTAAATCATCGATTTTAAAAAATCGATGATTTTTGAAAATTCAAATTTTTACCCTGTTTCTGTTGTGATATGATGTACCTAATAATAATATGTAAAAAAAAATGTGAGATTTCTTTTAATTAATGTTTTTGGTTGTGATTTAATTGGGCGATATTTTTGTATGGATGGCCATACAGGCCTGCATAAATTGATTTGCTATGATTATAATGTTTCCAGCTGAAGAGGAGACACAGCTGTAATAATCTCATAAAAGTTAGCCATCTGATTTTCATCACACTGCTGCTGGTTCACTGACAAGTACTGGTTTCCGTAATTGTCAGTTAGCAGCAGCAGTTATCTTTCGCCAGAAGTCACAGGCGCTGACAGATATTTGACCCCCCCCCCTGTGAAAAAAAAGGTATTTATGTTGTTTTTGCAAAGAAAATCGTAATTATTCAGTTAAGTATTGTTCAGTAATGATGAAACTAAGTATTTCTAATTTTTTTTAAAAACATCGGAAGAATAATTTATTTTAAAAAATGTTTAAATTACAGACTTTGAAAGGTCAAAATAATAGCGGCTAATTAAAAAAAAATCATAGTTTTAAACTTAAAATTGACTTTTAAGAGCACAATTCTACGTTGAAATTTTTTCTTTTTTCCTGACAAACATTTGGACTTTATTCTTTCTAACAAAAACCAGAAAAAACTTACGAACAACAGTTTTTAAATGTTAATGTACGTTTTAAAATGGGGTATCAAAGGGGCGCAATTCGTGCAAAGATGCCTATAAATGCGGATGTGTGAATTTTTAAAAAACTCATTTCATTTTGATACACGGATTCTTCAAACTTTTAATACAAAGATTATTCGGCTCTTTAATTATTCAAATATTCAATTATTTTTTTAATGCACTTGTGTGACGGATTGATATGAATAAAATAATTTTTCTTAAAAGCAAAAGAAATTTGTGCGTATGATCTTCCGTAACAAATTTCGGCATTGCCAAAAACAGCATTGGGGCAATAAACATAGCTGACCTTTCATACATGCTAAATTACTCAACTAGCAAAATATCTAGCAAATTTATTCCAAATATATATTTTATGATTATGCAAATACTTTTTAAATTATTTAACATTTTTTGAAGGTACATAAACTTAAAAAATAAAACAAGAATTTAATGAATTTTCAAGTATTTGAATAAGACTTTGAAAGTCTGCATAACATTTTTTAGTTCGAAAAATTATTTTCAAATTTAAAACGACAAACATAGGAAAATGTTAAGAATTCAAAATTCCAAAATTAGAATTAAAATTCTTACCTGGATTATCTTTAAATATTTGAAAAGGTTTCAGATGCAAAGATGATTATTCAGAATTCATAATACAAACGTCAAATTATCTTGGACAAATATATTTCGACTGGTGGCGAGAACAAAGGAATTCGGGAAGCGGTGTTTAGTAACATTTCGTCCCTTGAGTTAAAAAAATCAACAGTTTACAACAATCTATGTGCATTTTGATGATAAAATGAAATAAACGATCTAGAAAATTAAATCAGGAACATAATTCTCGGAAAGTGTTAAAAATGAAAGTTTTAAAATCTGTTTCGAAATCATGAGGCAGTTGGAAATAAAATGATACAGAGTAGTCGGGCGTATATAGACATTTATTTAGACAATCTAACTTGTTTGTTTTTCTCACTTTTTTTTGTTCCTGGGTAATAAATGTTATTTTCTGATTGATTATGTTTAAAAAGTATAGAAAATGTCAATTATTCCCGTCAAACTTTGCTTTTGCGATCAGGACAGTGATAATTTGAAATCTACTTATTTTCAATTGGACAACAACGGGCAAATTTGCACTTTTTTAATCACATAAAGTAACAAAAACAACAAAATCACTATCCTGGCCACAAAGGCGATTTTGAAGGGAATAATTAATCGACATTTTCTATACTTTTACACATCATATAAGCAATCAGAAAATAACACTCACTACCCAGGAACAAAAAAAATCGCATTGCACGGTGTAATACATACATACTACTACTACTATAGCGTGCGGTCTAGCGGGCATATTCTGCGGTCACATTAGTCGCAACCCAGAATTCGGAGAATTATTAATAAATGATTTGTTTTGATTTTGTTTCGAAAGAAAAAAAAAATATCACTTTGAAACCACATTTGTAGGGGACCGTATTTTTCCGGTGCTGAATTTATTTGATTTCCTGGAGAAAGATGGAGTTTTCTTTTGCTTTGTTCAACATTTGTCTTTGTGTGTTTCTAGTAAAAGTAATTTTTCGGTGTGATGTTTATTTCTCTTTGCTTAATTAGCGTAGGGGAATTGATTCGCTGGTTGGGTAGATGATGGTTACGCTTAGGAAACGTTATCTTTTACCAGGTGGGATATTCCTTCTTGCCTTTGGGTTGCGAGAAAAAATGTTCCGTCCTCACGTGCGTTTTAAAGCCTAAATTTGTTTTAGTCTTTTTTACACTCGTGTGACGTAGGAAGTCATTTTAAGGTTTATTTTTCTGCTGTTGTTTCGTAATGTCTGTTTGATATTTTTTCTTGCCTTTGGGTTGCGAGTAAAAAACTTTCTGTCCTCACGTGCGTTTTAAACGCTAAATTCTTTTTGCGCTTTTCTTACACTTATGTGACGTAGGGAGTCATTTTAGGGTTTATTTTTCTGCTGTTGTTTTGTAATGTCTGTTTGATATTACTTCTTGCCTTTGGGTTGCGAAAAAAAAACTTTCTGTCCCCACGTGCGTTTTAAAGGCTAAATTATTTAGGCTTTTTACATTCATGTGACGTAGAGAATCATTTTGGGGTTTATTGTGTGTTCTTTTTCTACTGTTGTTTTGTAATGTCTGTTTGAGGTTCGTTCTTTCTTTTTGTTATCTCAATTGGAGATATTTGTGTGTGTGTGTTATCTTCGTCCATTTTTTTGTGTGTCCCGATTCGTTTCGTTTTACTTTTGTTAAAACGGATTGTTTGTTGTATTTTTTTGTTGAATAAAAGTTTTTACTTTTACTTTTGTTAAAACGGAGAAACGAATTGTTTTTTTTGTTGAATAAAATGCTCAAATCGAATTCAAGGTTTGCTCCTCCATTACCTTTCCGTTGCCGCTGCCAACCCAGCCATTAACCGCAAATTTGTATCAGAAGCTTTGTGGAGGGAAAGGAATGGTTTCATGGCACGCCGGCTTGGTGCATTAGGTTTCTCCATAGTACTGGTTTTCGAGTGTGGGTTAAAACCGACTCCATTTAGATACGATCAATGGCAGGAAAGGGAAACAGTAACGAGACACAAACGAAAAGACAATCTTGAAAGAGACGAACATTTCTTTATTCATTTAAGAGTGGGAATTTAGTCAGTGTTTATGTGCGCGCGTGTGTATATTTAAAAGTTCATTGTCCGTGTATATATGTGTAAATATGTAAGAGTCCTTTGTTCGGGTATATTTGTTTTCGTGTATGAAAGAGTTCATAGTTATATTAAAATGTGTATGTAAAATTAAGGGAATTTGCTTACTTGGCCTGTCCGGGGTATGCGTGAAATATCACTCGCACGTGAACGGGCGGAAATCATGAAGGGAAGAAAGAGGGATGATTCGAATCTGGCGCCTGTCACGTGACCACTTGCTGGTCCCTGATTGGCCGCCGGTACGTGGGGGCTCTAGGGTTAGTTGACTGTGTGTGGAGAGTTCCACTCACGGGAGACAATTCCGCATGTTGTATACTTAATGCTTGCTGCCAGCACGTGAGGAAGCACGGATCCGAGTTAACCGCGTGGTGAATTCCCTCCATGGGAGACAACTCCGTTTTGATTCACCACATATTTACTGTAATGTTAAAGTAAATTTGGTGACTCTTGATCGGAAGTGAAAAAATTCAAAACTACTTGTAAAATTGAAGATTCTTGCTCATTAATTGGACGAGAATTTTTTTTTTACATTTCATTTGCTCATCCGATTAATTGGCTAGAGTCTTCAATTTTACTAGTATTTTTTTACATTCTGCCGTGCTGAACATTACAGTAAATAGTTACTTCCCTTAGAACAGGCATTACTGTTGGGATAGATTGCACATTACTTTTGAGAAACCATGTATTTATAAGTACAGAGGTAGCAGTTTGTATTTTGCTGTGTTTCCTTGACAACGACTCAACTGGTGTTTTCGAATTGGTACGTTAAATCCTAATTAGTGAAAAGGTTCAAGTGGGGGTCAGAGGGCATATCGATTGGTAGTGACCCGGATGTATGGGGTCCGTCCGGAAAGTATCCAGCCTACTTAATATTATGAAAATATGTCGGGGCAATGGCGCTTTACTCCCCTTCAAAGTACTTCCTTTTGTAGGAGAACGTGGGGGTTTACTAACCACCATTACCTTCACGGCCACCACGAGGGAAATAGAGAGGGATAAAGTTTGTTGAGGGTTAGAGAGAGAGAGACGATCGTTTCCTTCTCCGAGGCTGTGGGCTGCGATGATGATGATGGTCGCTCTTTGTCCGATCTGCCGCTGATGTCTCTCTGTCCGGTCCTGTCGCTGAAGCCAGGTTTCGCTGTGGAGGGAAATTCATTTTCGGGACACAATTCAAAACACGACAAAATCTACGTATTTTCAAAGTTTACGAATCTTTTATTTCCGTACCACGCCGGTCAATTTCTGGTCTGCGGATTTTGGCGAGGTACGGAAACTCTGTTGTATGTTGGAGACCTTACACAATGATCTCAGCATCCCTTCTACTTTTCAAAACAGTCAGCAAAGTCCTGTTCTGGGATGGCCGTCAACTGCCTCCATAATCTCATTCACAGGGAGACAAATCCGGACTGTAGGAGGGCTGGGTGATGCAATGTTTTGCCAAAATCCATGAAGAATGACTTGCTCGATCATTGCTAATACGACAGTCACACACGCTCACTCAATGGCGTCTCACTACTGTCTGAGTAACCCCACGGGGGAGTGCCTGTACACGCATGCACAGTAAGGTCCCTTCTCTGATTGGTTGCCAAGTTATATCAAGGCCGCACAACTGGTTCTCGAGATATTCAAAATGCTGGATACTTTTCGGACAAACCTTTTTATATTAGTGAATAGGATCCCAAGGCAAGCTTCACAGTATTTATTTGATACACCACAATGGTAAAATCTGATACAAAGTCAATACTTTAGTGTGACGGATGTATCACACAACAGAGTCACTTTTAAAAATGGGTTACTAAAACTTCTTCAATTTCTGCAGCCGTTTTTATGCAATTATTGGTTGATTAGCAAGCCTAAAAATTAACTATGGATTATCTCCTTTTTCAACACCAGGAAACAACACAACAGAAAAAAATATAACTTCATTTAGTCCGGGGGCCAGCAGGGTCTACCCTGCACCCCACCCCTCATGATTCTACTTTTAGGGTACCAAAATGTTCATTAGGATGTTCTCTTTCAGAAAAAAGTTGGGAAGAACTACCTCATTTGCATAAAACAAAATGGTCGCCAGCATACACCAACAAAACAGAATTTCATATCTCGTCTCCCAGTTGACATATCTGAGTACTTTAGAAGGCTATATCATGGGTTTAAGACATGAGGAATTCAAAAATTCACTTTATTTTACCCTAAAACATTAATTTATAGGTATTTCAGGATTTTACAAGGAAGTGTCTGTATACTTTATAGACAAAATTGTGGATACAGTTAATGAAGGAGATATATACATATATCGTTGGAAAGATTTCCTCAGCTTTCCAACGGTGTATGTTGTCAATTTGTAGCTATTGGGCTTAAAAAGTTACAGCTTAAAACGTGAAGCTAAGTATTCAGCATCTTACGAAGAAAACTTCAAAGTCTATGGATCCTAGAATTAATTTTTGATTAAAGTATAGATAGATATATATCGTTAGAAAGGGGATGTCAGCTTCCGAATGGTGCATGTTCCCAATTTGTATCTGTTGGGCTTAAAAAGTATTCAGCATTTTTCGGGAAAACAAGTACACAGTCCAAATCTATGGATTGTGGAATCTATTTCTGATGGGGGTATATACATATATATCTATCCTTAGAAAGAGAATTCTATCAGCTTTTCAGCAGTGTATGTTCCCAATTTGTATCTGTTGGGCTTAAAAAGTCACAGCCCAAAATGTGCTGCTAGGTATTTAGCGTTTTACTTTATAGTCCACATTCTAGGGATTGTGGATTTAATTTTATATACATATATAATTAGAAAGAGAATTTCATCAGCTATCCATTGGTGCACATTCACAATTTGTATCTGTTGGGCTTAAAAAGTTACGTCCCCAAAAGTGAAGCAAGGTTTTCAGCATCTTACAGAAGATCTCAAGTACACAGTTCAAAGTCTCCCTCTCTTGTGCCTCCTCCATCCAATCTTCCTAGGTGACAGTAAGCTTCAACAAAACTATTTGCTTGGTTGCCCCAGACATCAGGATAATTTCTGGCCTGTGTGTGGTAGTCACAATGGTGACTGAAACTTCAGTAAATTCCAGCCTTATAGTAGAGGCAGCGCATGAGACCCTCACAACTGCCAGAGCTCTGAGGACGCAATCGGATCTACCTTTTAAACCTTTTACTTTTGTGAGGGCAACTGCACGGGGGGGATGCCAGAGCTCTGGAGGCACAATATATCTGAGGAACCCTGAAAAATCTTTAAAATAATCTTTAAAAAATCTAGAAAAAATGTGCAGTTAGACCAGTTAGTTTTTAGTAAAGATTTGGCTATGATGTTAACAAAACCCCAGGAATTGAAAAATGGTGAGTTACGGTCAATCTAATTGTTTGTTTACATTTTATATGTAAATAACCATATGCAACATGCAAAAAATATTGAACTTTGGAACTGCTGAACCGATTAGAAAGAAAATACAGGTTCTTGGATACCTAATTACTGAAAATACATAATGTTTTTAAGAATTTTATGGCTTGAATGAAAAAACTACTAATCGTCACTCTCTCTCTTTATTTCAACCATTTTCTGCTTTTTATACTATTAATCACCATGGCTAATTAATTGATGTGGGAAAGTGCTGGTGTTCATGCTACCTAACATTAAGTTACCTAGACACATTCACTAACCTAATCGAGTAATACTATTCCATTAGTTAATCCACATGAAAAAATTCACAGATATACAGGTTTCCCCCACTATCTGAAAGTAGAGCATTCCTATAAAAGTCGTAAACTGGAATGGCATACAGCGAAGAAATAATTACCATTAATTTATATGGGAAATATTTTGAGCATCCCAAGACCCAAAGGACAGTATGTCATCGGAGGTTGTGGTGGTGGGAGGTACAGCAGACTGGAGTGTGGAAGAGAGAGGAAGATGGTGCGTGCTGCTTCTATAATGTCTTGCTGCAAAACAAAAGCTGAACACTACATTCGTTTTTCGCCTTTCTTCAAAAAAACGATAAAGTGGCATAAAAAACCAGAGACTACCTGTATTTGAATTCTATTAGATGATTTTTTAAAGAAAAGGGCCGGGGTGGGGGGGCAGCAGGTCCTACCGTGCACACCTACCATGATTCTACATTTAGGGTACCAACATACTCCTTAGGATGTCCTCTTTCAGAAAAAAGATGTTCCCAAGAAAAAAGTTGGGAAGAACTACCTCATTTGCATAAAGCAAAATGGCCGCCAGCACACACCAAAAAAGACAGAATTTCATCTCATCTCCCAATTGACATATCTGAATACTTTAAAAGGCTAAATCATGGTTTTCAGACATGAGGAATTCAAAAATACATTTTATTTTACCATAAAATAATTAATAGGTATTTCAGGATTTTACAAGGAAATTTTAAGTATACTTCAATATTAATGATATATTCTAGATGATTTTTTTTAGAAAAGAAACTAAAAACCTCCTTTCAGTGGAAGAGTCCATTTTTCAAAATGGTGTGTAGAAGATATTTTTATCAGCAAAGAGTTCATGGTCACTTACAGAGAACCAAGAAAATAATACTGTGCATTATATAAGTAGATTTACTACACTATCTTCACAAGGGGGGAAACCGATTACTTCAAAGCCATGGTTTCGCACAATGGATGTAAAGTAAGAGTCCAGTTTAACATTGTAGTTAAAGCTCAAAAAATTAATTTTTTTCTCAAAACTGACAAATTTCCGTGAAAAAATGAATGTCTTATTGATTAAAAGCACATATAATTACTTGGGAAAATTTTTTTTCTTTTCTATCACATGCTTCAAGGTGCAAAAATAAAACAATGCTCTCAGTACCAGTCGGGGATTAACAAAGTTTCTGTTTCTTTCTGTTTGAACATTGTGGCATATAACACACAAAATCTATGACAGATATGGATGTCTGCTGGGAATGGGGAAGGACAAATGGGTTATTTGCCCCCTCCCCTGGATCAGGCCTTCTCACTGAGGGCAAGGGGCCTTGAAAGTTGGAACCTTATAGTCAATAAAGAATAATGGTGCAGTACAATTGTTTTATGTAAGCCCCGCTAAATGTTCCCATATAAAAAGACTGTATTGGTATTCGCTGGTGCTGCTCCAGGGGTCAGGTTACGCATCTATGTCAACTGATCATACTTGCAGCACCTTCTCAACGGGTGGAATGTTATCATGTAGCAAGGTGTCCACTAAGATATATTCTGAATATATCCGTTTGCTCCCCCTGATGACAGATGAGTGAATTTTGATATGCAATCAAGTTTCTACCAGCACCATTTACGAGACTCAGAAGTACTGTTTCTTTTCATTTGAACAATGTTGCATGCCGATTGGAAGGTATTCCAAACTTTTTATATTATATTGTGAAATAGAAAATCCACATACTGGAGAAAATATAGTTGCTCTCTAATATATCTGCAAGCGATCTTTTGAACACAAACTCTTTGAAAATGCTAATCAACATATTACAAGTGATTTCTCTCTTGTGTGTATATTTAAAATACTGATCGACACACTCCAGGAGTGTATGGTGACTTTCCAGTGTGTGTTCACATATGCTTTTCAAATTTTGAACCCTGTTAAAATTCTGATCCACACACTTAGCAAGAATATTGTTTTTATCTAGTGTGCATTTGTATAGGTATTTTTAAATGTGAACACCATAAAAATGCAGATGCACTCACCTAACAAGGATATTGTTTTTATCTAGTAAATGTGAATGCCATGAAAATGCACATACCTAACAAGAATATGGTTTCACTCCAGTATGTGTTCGCATGTGTTTCTTTAAAGATGAATTTTGTGAAAATGCTGATCCACACACCTCACAAGAATATGGTTTATTCCCAGTGTGTGTTCGCATGTGTGTCGTTAGATTTGAACTCAGTGAAAATGCTGATCCACAAAGCTTACAAGAATATGGTTTTTCTCCAGTGTGTGTTCGCATGTGTGCTTTTAAAGATGAATTCACTGAAAATGCTGATCCACACACCTCACAAGAATATGGTTTTTCTCCAGTGTGTATTTTCATGTGTGTTTTCAATGATGAGCACTGTGAAAACGCCAATGCACACACTTCACAAGAATATGGTTTCTCGCCAGTGTGTGTTCGCATGTGGGTTCTCAAAGCTGAATTCAGTGAAAATGCTGATTCACACACTACACAAGAATATGGTTTCTCCCCAGTATGTGTTTTTATGTGTGTTTTTAATGTAGAACACTCAGAAAATGCCAATCCACACACCTCACAAGAATATGGTTTTTCACCAGTGTGTATTTGAATGTGTCTTTTTAAATTTGAATTTAGTGAAAATGCTGATCCACACACCTCACAAGAATATGGTTTCTCTCCAGTGTGTGTGCGCATGTGTATTTTTAAAGATATATTCTGTGAAAATGCTGATCCACACATCTCACAAGAATATGGTTTCTCTCCTGTATGTTTTTGCATGTGTATCTTTAAAGAATTACTCTGTGAATATGCTGACCCACACACTTTGCATGTATATGGTTTCTCTCCAGTGTGTGTTCGTATGTGTGTTTTTAAATGTGAATGCTGTGAAAAGGCTGATCCACACACCTTACAAGTATATGGTTTCTCTCCAGTATGTGTTCGCTTATGCTGGGTCAAGCCTGACTTATCAGAAAAGGAAGAACCACACACCTCACAAGAATATGGTTTTTCTCCAGTGTGTGTTCGGATGTGTGTTTTTAAATGTGAATGCTGTGAAAATATTGATCCACACACCTCACAAAAATATGGTTTCACCCCAGTGTGTGTTTGCATGTGTTCTTTTAATTTTGACTTGTGTAAAAGGTTTGTGCCACATACCTTACATGTGTAAGATTCTTTTCCAGTGTGTGTTTGCATGTTCATTTTTAATTTGAATCTTTTGAAAATATCAGCCCATACACTTTGCAATGATAATGTTATTCTTCAGTGTATGATTGCATCTGTGTGTTCTTTTAAGCTGAATTCAGTGAAAATGGAGATCAATACAAGAATATGGCTTCTCTCCAACATGTATTTGCATGTGTCTTTAAAAAGAAACCTACAAAATCAAAACTGCATAAGAATATAGTTTATTTTTTAGCATTTCTTGGTAAATATCATTTCCTATGGACACCCTAAAATGCAAATCAACACATTTCATAAGAATATGGTTTCTTTCTTGATTTTTATATTCACAATTGAATTAATGGTTACATTTTTTCATAGAGTATTTAGGTATGGCCATTAGAGAGGTTGGTTAGTTCTTCACTCCATATCTGTGAATAAGAAAAGAAGTATTATTAATATAAATATTCGATATATTATTAGCAATTATAAAATTATAATAGTGTAACATATCACACACTTAATGTTCAGTCAAGAAGTAGAGTTTATAAATGTTCTTCAAACAAGCATGATTAAATCAAAGATGATAATTTTAATATTCGTCATTACATTGTAATTTTTAATCTTTATTCTTTTTTTGCTTTGTCATCAGACAAACTATTTTCTACTTCTGTTGTTTTCCTATTCAGTAATGTCGATTTGTAAATACTGTTATAATAAAATGAATGAAGTTGTTGAGACCAACCAAATGCAAAGAGCACTTGAAAGTCTCATGAATTGGATGTAGAGAGAGAGTCATTATTGTTATGAATAGATATTGTGTAGATTGACTAAGAAATCCTAATGAACCAACTAAATGCAAACAGCACTTGAAATGCTTATGAAATAGATGTAGAGATAGAGAGAGAGGGTTATTATTGTTATGAATTGAATAAACAAAACAAAAATTGTAGACTGAGACATCCTAATGAACTAACCAAATGTAAACAGCACTTGAAAAACACATCTAATGGGTGTAGTGTCATTTTTGTTATGAATTGAACAAACAAAAGGGAAATTGTATAAATTTATTGAGAAATCATAATAAACCAACCAAATGCAACTCTTGAAGAATGTAGAATAATGCCGGTTGAACATTTACAGGAGAGATGAATCTGTGGGGAGGGGGATAAAACATTTTGGTTCATACTGGAGAAAGAGCTCTCCTATGTGACTGGATAGAAAGACGACAAAATTCATTATTTTCAATTGAATATATGGGTTCGTTTATTCCCGTTGATAGCTTCGATGCGGGCCTCCAGGGGTATTGAATTCTATTTTGGTTAAAATTCTAAATGAGTTGTTAAATTCTGTTCCTAGTTGCTTAGCCGTGGGTGACCAACTAGCATGATGATAGTAATTCAAATCAGATTTTGTCCTCCTTCTCCTCCCTCACCTTAATGGGCTGAGGACCCAAGCCCCTAACTTGTTAACCCATTACTCCTGTGTGTCCAACTCTGACTCTAAACTGCTGGCCGATTTGAAATCAGGGTCACCCTTAAAACACTCTGGTTGGTCGAACACGTTTTCTTTATTGTGACTTCCATGTGACCCGGTCAACCGTTTTAACCCAAATCCTAGCCCAGAGAATATGATATGTCATTTTGGTGCAAGTGCCAATACTATCACCCCAAATTCAAGTCTTCTAATAAGCGAACACATGAACACACAACTAGAGTGTATTTCATTATAAGAAATGAGTTGCATATAGATTTTTGCCATGCTTTCTAAAGTTGTTTTCTATTTTGATTATAAAAATTTGTTTGGAAGTATTTATTTTACACAATATCTAAAATACTGAAATTGTTTAACACAATGTATGTATCAAACAGAGTCTGACACCAAATGACAATGATTCTTGAAGAAAAGAAATCTGCTTATGTTGTTGTTGGTAATCTTATTCAATATACCATGTTCTTTATCAAATTTAAAACCATGAATTTTTAAGAGGATTAAGATTCAAAGAGAAAAATTAATTTAAAAACGGCTTAAATGAAGTGTTTCAGAAAAGTAATTTTTTATATTAAAAATTATAAACAAGTCAAAGATCAAAGCGGGAAGGGATGGTTATCTTTAAACTAGAACCATGAAGACAGGTAAGACAGTTTTATCAAGAGAAAGCTGATAAAAACTGATGATGAGTCAAAATTTATATTTTGCTGGCAACAGTGTTTTTGGTTGAGTTTTATCATAATTAAGCAGGAACCCAAGGAAAAAGTGCAGAAATTCATTATTGGTGGTTTAGCACCATTTTTTATAGTAGAGGCTAAAAAAAATTTCAAAATTGCCAAAGATTCTGGTCATTTTACAAATGCTATACATAACTGGCTTAGTTCACTGAATATGACTTAAAGTAGTGATATATTATAATTGTGGTTATTTCAAGACAAGATTTCTCCACAAAGCGTCTATCTTTTTTTTCACGATTTTGTCTATATGATGCTGCAATACATATCTATGAAATGTCATGCAAGCCAGACTCTGAAACTAACCTGCTAGGGTACTTATCTATTCAATTTGTGAACTTGAAAAGTTAATTTGGCCTTGCAATGGCAAACTTTGAATGTTTGGTCCCCTTTTGGCTCTAATCTCTGCTCCTTTTGGTACTTTTTGACTACTCGAAGGCCACTAGAGCCAAACTATGACTAGCCATGTACCTTACCTTTGTTTTAGGTAACTAACCTGCTACTATAAAAACCATGCATTTTGAGAGCGTTAACTGAAAATTTGGCTTCACAATTACCAATTTTATATTTTTGGGACCCCTTGGTATCTAATCTATGCTCATTGGGGACTTTTTTTGACTACTCAAAGACTACTAGTGCACAAACATGACTAATCATGTAACTCTCTGTGTATTCTCTGACAAATCATACAAACATTAAATTTGTAAACTTGGATTTGAATGAAAATTGGCATGCCAAGTGAGTTGCTCAAACCTTCAAAATTCCAATTGGGGGAGGGGCTATGACCCCACCAAATTTGGACATTTTGGTAAATTACCCTATGTTTACAAGTTCATAACTCTGATCCTAATTAAGATAGAACCATGGGATTTGCACTATTGGATAGAGAATATTCAGCTCTACAATAGTACTTCAATGCAGATTTGTCTAGGATGACCCTAAAAAGGTAAAAGTAATTTAAAAATTGGGGAGCGGGGAGACCCCGCGACCAATAACAATCCAGAAAATCTTTTTCTCATAAACTGCCCCAGGTACCCTCTATCATATATAACTATTTCAGTTTTGTGTTTTTTGCTCCTTATGGGTGAATAAGCAGGCTGAACACTACTCATTTTTACAATTAATCTTAATTTGCCCCCCCAAGGGACAAAATTAATCCTTCATCAACTTAATTAAGTTTTCCTTTATTTTGTTAAAAATATATATAGAATTCATAATACAAAAGGGATTGTTCACCCCAAAGCAGATGCATAGGAAGACGGGAGTGAGGCAGGTGTGAAGGGCCGCAAAATATCCTCTGGCCTATAATTCTTGTTAAGTAATAATTATGCCCTCCCCTAGGATACAGCGCAACTGCCCTTGGGCACTGAGAACCCTTGCTATGCCCCAAAGTCTACCACATTAATGTTTATTTATATTTTTATAGTTACAGGGTATAAACTAGGCTGTTTCATCTGTCTAATATGGAGCTAAAAATAAAACTCTTTGATAAACCTTGATCTTTCATAAACCATTTTTTTAATACAATCAAACAATGGAAATCCTTTATTGACACAAAATGAACTTAAGAAAATTGTGTATTAAAAAAACTCATCTAGTTTGACAAATTTAATAGTAGCTTCATTTAGACTTTTTCATGATGCTATGTTTAAATTTTTTTCAGCTGCATTTATTTCTTTTTAAAAAAAAAAGAGTACACAATTTTTACTCCAGGTACAATATTGGGTGAGCTTAATTGAGCAACACATTTTCTGATTTACCCAACAGGTGTCCTCTTTTTCTGGGAAAAAAAAATAATGATTGTTTCTTTTACTATCTTGATTAAGGAATGAAACTTTGTGGTCATTATTTTCTTCACTGCACTCTGTTATCATTCCTACCCAAAGTCTCTTGTCATAACTACAACAACAAAGGTTCCAGTTTTTGGAGCACTAATAAGTTCTTAGGAGCAGCTTTTTGTTACTTTACAGATAATGTGTTCAGTTGATTGTGATGTAATGTAAGCATTGAACTGATTTACTTTGATAGGGATAATTTTGTGAAAGCTTTCAGTACCTTTCATTGTATGGGTTATGGGAAATCTCTGTTTTAACTCATTGGATGTTCAGAATTGTTTTCGTTGGAGTGAAGAATGTAATCCGCTCTCTTTCATTCTTTGCAAATATCTGCAATATATTTACTTTCAGAGTCCAAAGGATGCTGAATATCAGCTTTAGCTTTTAGCTCTTCAGGAAGTATCCTTAGGGCTGTTGTAATAATTCTTTATGACCTAGAAATGGATTACAGCATACATTTTTATAGTTTTAATTAATTAAAGATCTGAAAGTACATACACATTACGTTACTAAATGTATGTTGAATACATAATGGGCAATAAAGATAAAAAAGTATCAAGTAAAGTGTGTATATATCAAACATGTATAACTTTGAAAGAAATGGTTACTCACCTGTGGTAAAATCAGACGGGAGAAGAGGCAAAGTAAATTCTCGAACCCGTCACATTTTGCATGAAAGTTATCCTTTATAGATCCCAAAGTGACCAGAATCCAGCCTCTGCGCATGAACAACGAGAAGTACTGGAAAGGCAGGATAATACAAATTATGTAGTCTTTGCTATGGCCGCGCTACGCTAGAGGATTGTTGCTCAGATAAAAAACAACCCCACATGATAGAGAGTGGTTTTCGTTACTCTCCACTCCTGTCCAGTTACCAGACGAGAGACCTAAAGGTCTACAAGTCGCGAGACAACAAGTCTTCGCAAACCTCAAATGTTATACACTGACATCAAAAAACAAAGGTAAGAGATTTGCTTTGCTTCGTCTGTCCTGACCACTTCCAGGGGAAACATTTATTCCTTTTGAACTCGACCCCCCCCCCACCTTCGTCGTCGAGAATTATTTTTGACAAACTCTCATATAGGTAGGCTACATATAGTAATGATGTAATCAGCATACTTATATGTGGCCACTTTTATTATGATTTTATTGTATATTTTAAACAAAATAAAGGAAAACTTACATTTAATTAGGGGGGGGGGTGAAATTAAGAAAATTTGTAAAAATGGATAATGTTCAGCTTGCTTATTCACCCATGAGAAACAAAAAACACAAAACTGTAATAGTTACATATGATAGAGGGGCCAGTTTATGAGAAAGAACTTTTCTGGTTTGTGGGTTCCCCCCAATTTTTAAATTACTATAACATTTTTAGGAACATCCTAGACAAAACTGCATTGTAGTGCTGAGTATTCTCTATCCAATGGTACAAATGGCAAGTTATGAACTTTCAAAAAAAGGTGGGTCAAATTTAGGCTTGACAATTGGCATGTCAAGTAAGTTTTTGCTCAAACCTCCAAAAATGAAATCTGTGTTTCAAAATTCTAAATGACCCACCGGTCATTTAGAATTTTGAAACACAGATTTCATTTTTGGAGGTTTGAGCAAAAACTTACTTGACATGCCAATTTTCATTAAAATCTGCGGGGGAGGGGGTATATGTCCTTTATGATTTGTCAGAGAATGCACCTTTATATTTTGTTTTAGGTAACTAATCTATTATTTGCAATTTGAGAACTTGAAAAACATAATTTGGCCCCAAATTGCAGATTTTGCAAAGCTGACCCCACTGAGGGCACTACCTCAGAACAGGTTTACAAATGAAAAAATCTTGGAAAAACATTGAATTATAGACCTTTAATGGAGAAACATTGTCCTTAAATATTCAAAATTGTAATATTTCTCTAATTAAGGCCATAGTTAGTGAACTAAGAAAGTTATATACAGCTTTGGCAAAATTAACTGAATTTTTGACAATTTTCGTGATTTTTAGCAATTTTTAGTCTATATTATAAAAAAAATGGTGATGAACCGATGAGTCATAATAAACCCTACCAAAAAGCCTGTTGTCACCTTCTGATTTGAAAATTTGCATTTTTCGACCCTGTATAGCCCACTGCTAGTGATATATCCCATGCTAGTGGTATGAAATCTGTATAAAGATTTGAATATACAAATGATATGTCCCTTTCTAATGGTTTACACTTATATTCTACATCAAGGTTTAACAAAGAAACTTTATTTTCATTATGCTAAGTTTCTATATACAGGTGATGTGACCCTTGCTAAGTGTAAATGTTTAAAATTTGTATCAACGTTTAATGAAAAGGGGAAGTTAACTTTCATTGTTTAGTTTGAACATACAAGTGATATGTCCTTTTCTAGAGGTATACGCTTGAAATCTGTATCATGGTTAAATTCTGTATAAAGGTTTAACAAAAAAGAAAGTTTACTGTCATTATGCTTAGTTTGAACATACAAGACATACAGTGGGAGGAAAGATGTATTTGGACAGTTGCAAAATATTAATTTATTATACTTCCATTACTTACTTTTACTTCAGATTCACACAGGTGATGTATTTTGATATAAAATTAACAATTACTAAGAAAAATACATATTTCCAAACATTCAATGCAGAATAAAATAAAAACAAAAGTAATGGTGGCAAAAAGTATTCGGACACTATTAAAAATTTATCATAAAATGTTTTTTAAGAAGGAATGCAGGTCTAGATCTTGCTGCATCTGCATAGAAACGTTTTGAATGATCCAGCAATACTTCACGAAGGTATGATGCTGTCATTTACTACTTCATATTCCTGCAACAAGGCTGTCATGGTTAAAGTAAAGGAGCTCTCAACTGAACAAAATAATGATGTAATTAATCAACATAATGAAGCTGCAGATATTAAATATCCCTGTCAGTACCATTGGTTTGATTATTCTGAAGTAGAAAAAGTTTGGCACCACCAAAAACATTACTTGAACTGGCGCTTCATGGAAAATTTCTTCATGAGCAACTTGAAAAATACTAAAAAAAGTCAAACAAATCCAATGGTAAGTCGAAAGGGGATCCAAGATGATTTAAGAGCAAGTGAAACATTGGTTACTAAAAAAACTAATATTAATGAATGGCACAGTCCTGTACCCCATGAAAAACACCTTTGTTGAAAAGTGCACTGGGATTCTCTGATGAAGTTAGCTTGTGAGCATTTATCTTTGGAAGAATGTTCTTTGGTCAGACGAAACAATAATCAAACGTTTTGGCCACAACCCAGCTTGTCATGTATAGGATGCGCCTATAAAAAAAATACCACCCCCACAGTAAAGCACAGAGGCGGAAGTTGAAAGCCAATTTGTTCTCTTCGGTGCAATAGTTAGAGCTTGAAGAGGGTTGGAACTTTCAACAAGATAACAACTCAGAGCATATAGCTAAAGTAACTCAAGAATGGTTTGTTCAGAACAATGTAGAGGTGCTTCAATGGCCTAGTCAATCTCCTGACTTGAATCCAATAGAAAATCTATGGCAAAGCTTTAAAGGTCGAATTCATCAGAGGGACCCCAGAAAGAAGTAATGATTTAAAGGTTGTTTGAAAGGAATAGTGGGTCAAGATTTCAAAAGGTTGCAATGAGCTTGTTAAGGATTACAAAAAACGTCTCTGGGCAGTAATTGCAAACTAGGTATTTGGAAATAGGTATTTTCTTCTAAGTAATTGTTAATTTTATATCAAAATACATCACCTTTATGAATTTAAAGTAAATGTATGAAACGGAAGTATATCAAATAAAGATTTTGTAAGTGTCCAAATATTTCTTTCCCGCACTTTATGTCACTTGCTAGTGGTCTATACTTGAAATCTGCATGAAGCCTTGATAAAAAGAATGTTTTAAGTTTCATTAAGTATAGTTTGGTCTACACTTGAAACCTTTATAGAGGTTTGAGAAAAGTGGAGTTAACTTTCAATTCCTGGGGTTTTGTCAACATTATAGCCAAATTTCAGCAAAATCGATAAAATGTTCCCAATTGTAAACAGAAAGAATGTTTTTCTTATAAAATGTAAACAAACAATCAGATCGGCCATGACTCACCATCCCGTCCCAAATGCCTACACATAAAATGTCATTGAAATATATTAAGGAATAACAAAGTTATCCAATTGAGAAAAAGGACACAACGACGACGACAGAGAGAAATTGATATCAAATGATAGTCAAGCTGCCAGGGTCAAAAAGAGTAAAAAAATTTCACAAGAAGAAAATTATACTTGTCTTTTTATGATATAATGCCGTACTAAGAAATCCATGCTTTTCATTTAGCATGTAAAAAAATGAAAATAAACTAGTCAAAGAGATTTTTTAATTGTCCGGTTATCAAAAAAGCAAACAGAGTGAAATCTTTCGGGAAAGGTACCCATGCTGTTTTCAGCATTTTAAACCATTCTCAGGGGGAAGATTTCCTAAAAAGATTTTAGAAGCTCTAAAACAGCTATTCCAGTATATGGAAACCTATCTTAACATAATTTTAAACAACATACAGGAGACTTGGTAGGTCTGCAAATAGGAGGGAAAACAATTTTACAGGCATATTTTTTTCAATGTTGGAGATTCGTACAAATTCATTACATGCGAGGGGGCGGGGGAGACAGCGCTTGTATTTGAAATGCGGGAGACTTGGTAGGTCTGCTTTTCATACAAAGATTATTCAAATATTCAATTATTTTTTTAATGAACAGTGTGACAGATTGATATGAATAAAATAATTTCTATGCCGAAAAACAAAGTTTTCTTAAAAGTAAAATAAATTTACTCGTATGATTGACCATAGCAAATTTCGCCAATTGTTTAAAATGCTGAAACCGGCATGTGTCCCTTTACCGAAAGATTGCCAAAAAGTGTATCGGGGCATAAATATAGTTGGTACCTATGGGTTTCCATACATGCTAAATTACATAACAAACATATCTAGCAAATTTATTCTAAATATATATTTTATGATTATGCAAATACGTTTTGAATTATTTAACAACATTTTTCAAGGTACACAAACTTAAAAAATAAAACAAGAATTTAATGAATTTTCAAGTATTTGAATAAGACTTTAAAAAATATTGCATAACATTTTTTTTTTTTAGTTCGAAAAATTATTTTCATAAATTTAAAACGACAAACATCGGAAAATGTTTAGATTTCAAAATTCCAAAATTAAAATAAAAATTCTCACCTGGATTATCTTGACATATTTGAAAATGTTTCAGATGCAAAGATGATTATTCAGGATTCATAATACAAACGTCAAATTATCTTGGAAAAATATATCTCGACTGATGACGAAAACAAAAGGATTCTGGAAGCGGTGTTCAACAACATTTCGTCCCCTGGATTAAAATATCCACAGTTTACAACATGTTATGTACATTTGGTTAATAAAATGAAAGAAAAGATCCAGAAAATGTTCATTTTTAAAAAAGAATTAAATCAGGACAATAATTCTTGGAAAGTGTTAAAAATAAAAGTTTTAAAATCTGTTTCAAAATCATGAGGCAGTTGAAAATAAAATGATACAGAGTAGTCGGGAAAATATGGGCATTTATTTAGACAATCTAATTTGTTTGTTTTTCTCACTTTCTTTTGTTCCTCCTGGGTAATAAATGTTATTTTCTAATTGGTTATGTTTAAAAAGTATAGAAAATGTCAGTTATTCCCTTCAAACTTTGCTTTTGCGATCAGGACAGTGATAATTGGAAATCTATTAATTTTCAATTGGACAACGGTCAAATTTGCACATTTTTAATCACATAAAGTAACAAAAACAACAAAATATGAATATCCTGGCCACAAAAGCTAAATTTGAATTAATAGCCATTTTCTATACTTTATACACATAAACAATCAGAAACTCACTACTCACTACCCAGGAACAAAAAATCGCATTGCACGGTGTAATACATACTACTACTATAGCGTGCGGTCTACGGTGGTGAACTCCCAACGGACCACTTCAGACCTGCTTGCGGCACCCACTAGAAAAGAGTATGTCTATTATTCTGGCTTGTATGAATGTGCGAGGGCTCCAAGGAGGGCTTCGGCCTTCCTTCAGGACCGCAGGTCTCACGAAATGGATATAGCTGCAGTCCAGGAGACTCATTTCGTTTGCGAGACCGATAGCTGTTTGTTTGCCAACGATTTCGACATCTATTCGGCATGCGGCGACCGAAACTCGGGGGGCGTTTCGTTATTTGAAACGAACACTCGACACAGAGGTCAACATTCATACGGGCACGGGGGGCAGACTGATCGTGGCCGATATCGCTGTAGGAGGTAACGCTTTCCGAGTGGTGGCGGTATATGCGCCAAACATCGCGGTGTAGCAGTCACTTTCTTAAAATACCAAAATAGGGCTAGAAATATCAAGCTGGCTTTATCACCAGGATGAAACCAGTTCTGAACCATATGAAATACGAAACTAGAATTAGCTTCCTTTTTTCCGTGACGTCAGCACGGCTATATGAACCCCTTCTTTACGATTCTCCAGGCGCCGCTTAGCCTGTTCCCTGCCTAGGGCTCAGCGCTCACTCGTCCATGTCCACCTTTCTTGGCACATTGAACTCTTCTTCATTCTCTTAGCATCGTCTAGGGCTCACTATGTGTTTTCACATCTGTACTTCTTTTTAATAAGGGCATTTCTTTAAATTCTTCTTATTTCAATCTTGGTCATCTCCTCTTTTTCTTTTTCGCTCAAACTAGGAATACTCGCCTCACATATAGGTTCTTCGAGATAATATGACCAAGAATCTATGTAGTTTCTACACATCGATTAGCGACTAAACGTCTTAAATTTCATCCGGTTTAGAAACTATTCTTTTCTATACCGGTATATTTTTCCTTTCTGTCATATGCCTTTTTCGTTCTTAACCGATTTCTTTGCCTCGATAAACATATCTTTCGGTGCATCTATCAACAGATATCACGGTACATTAAATAACTCTCTATCACAGGCAAATCCATTTCGGTACGTAAAAACCGGCTAACGACAGAAACTACTTACCTTCACTCATCATTCTGCACTCACAACAATCTCTCTTAAACATTTATTAGCATACATATATGTACCTCCTTTTAATTGTACCTCTTTTCATTTCATGTTTATTAAATGTAACATTTCATTTCTATCTGACGCCTTTGTTCATTCTTTATACATTTTTACAATGAACGTTTATTTTGTTTTGTATTTGCCCGCCAAAACCTAATATGGCCGGATTTCGTCTTCTTCCTCATTTTTGATCACATGACCTACTTTCTACCTCCTACCTCCTCAGCAGAATAACTGCCACTATTGCTACTGCTATTACTGTTGCTACTGCTACTAGTTAACAACAACAACAACAACAGCTAATGGCCACTGCCTACAATCTTTCGACCGCTACTTTCAAATAGAGAAACCATCCGCATTCTCTTACAACCTTAATTAACTTTTCTCCCCTTTATAGTAACCTCCAATCTTAACAGCGGCAATGCGACGCTTGTACCTTCGGCGACTAGAAGAGTTCCTTACAGATTCCAAGCGACTAGTTCTAATGGGCGATTGGAACGCCATCCTTGACCCCGAAATAGATAGAGGCTCTAGAAAGGGGGCAACAAGGCGGACCGCAACTGATCGATGATTATAGTCTCATCGACAGATATCGGTTCGATCATCCGAAGCAGGGAATCTGGACGTGGGCTCTCAACTGTCCCTCATCTCGGGGAGTTAGCTATACAGATAGGATGCTTCAGAAGAGTCGAAGTAGATTGTTTATCTTGTCCCACGTTCCACAAGTACCACTATTCGGATCACGCACATGAGCATAATAATGCTTGTGTTGGATGTAACGTGTGGACTATCTTCCAACAGAAAACTCCCGGGACATATACTTTGTAAGGTATGTGCCGGGAATAATACTTGTGCTCTTTTAAAAATCAGAATTTCTTTTCTTTTTTGTGTAAGGATTAGTAAGGACACGGATTTTACAATTAGTTAAAACAAGAAAATTATACAGGAATAAAGTTTGAAAAAAACAGGTCACTATTCTAACTGACAAGGTAAGGTATTTATTAATTAATATATAAAAAAGAGTTAAAAAGGAATATACTTGTAAGGGTAAATTCATGAGCGTTCCTCGAAATGAAGAACAATGTTAGTCGTAAGGAGTGAAAACTAGCACTGAAGATAATACTGCTACATTTAGCAGCTAAGATAAGGCAGCCCTTTGTCGGTAGAATAGGTCGATAAAAAAATCCAGAACGTGCCACTTCTCGGAAAGAGAAAAGTATCTAGGAAAACAAGGTTGTTTTTTAGAAAGTCCTTAAAATGAGGAGAAAGAATAGAAAGAATGGAAGGGTGAAAACATCACCTTACCTCGAGTCGTGTTGGCAGTAGCGAAAATGGTCAGAGAGGAGGAATTCGCCCGCCAAAACTCTTAAAATACTCCTGTGAGCCTGGCATCATTAATTCCTGGAAGAGCTGCTAGCTGCTTCCCTATTGGTGGAATTGGATGCGACGTCAGGGACAAGAGAACGGTAATTTTAAATCTCAGAAATAAATGGGCGGTAGCAGATATCAAGGGCAGATAATTTGTATTTACTCCTTCAGTGCTAATGTTATTTTACTGGTCTGTGACCGTTACACTTGCATCAAGAGTGATCGAATGGTGGTAGGTCTTACAGACACCCCCCCCCCGCCGATGGTTGGTAGCTGGCCCTGAGGTTGCAGCGCTGATCGAGGACTTTGAAGATGCACACCAACTGATAGGAAGACGAGATGAGGTGCTCCATCCTGACTAGACAGCGAGTGTGCAGAAAGTATTTAGAAAAGATGTCTGCTCACTCATCAATGTAATGGAAGAACTGGGCAACCCAACCTCAATGGAAAGTGATGTTGAGCTGTTCTCACGACTCTACATTAGCTGTTAAACGTGAGATGGAAATCTGGAAGACTTCTTTCAGCATGAGAACCAAGCATGGCCACCAGCACTCTCCGATGGAGGAAGATTACGACTTGGGACCAAAATTGACCTTCTGACATGCCTGGAAGACTTGTCTCCAGTTATTGGTGCTAGTTTTTGATGGAGCTGCCATCATTCAGATGATGAAGCCAGCATGTGCCAAGTCATTTGATGAATATGACCAGCAAGTATTCATCCCATACATCTCTTCTCAGCTGTGTGTGACGTGTAGACCTCGTTTGGGATACTTACAAGGATGACTCACTGAAAGGCAAAGCAAGAGCCAAGCATGGAAATGGTGTAATGAGACGTGTGGTTGGGAAGGATGCCATACCAGGAAACTGGCCAAACTTTCTGACAGCAACAGGACAGAACTATTCAGTTTCCTGTCCAAGATCCTCTTTCAGGCATTCTGTAAGGAAGACAAGGAAATTGTCCTCACTGATGGGACGGGGGTGCTCAACTACCTGGCAGCCCGCCGAATAGCTGCGTTCCGCAGACCTTTGACAGGCTGGGACACTGTATCTAGCTTTTCTGGACATAGAAAGGAGACAGAATGGTCAACATGGAAGTCACTGTCGGAACTGACAGATGCCCTGCTAATGCTGGCAAATAGACCAAAAGGAGATCCTAGAGGATGCAATGAACCTTATTGAGAGGTTTGTCATACACATTTTCGATAGAACCAGCACCTGCACCGAGGTGGACCATGCAAGAAGAAAGCTCTTTCCACGGAAAAACTCGAGCTGCTCTGGTGGCCATGTTAAGAGAGCCATCTACCAGAGTGGTCACATCTGGGGGAAGACACTCGTGCCAAAACCTGTGCTGCCATCACTGTAATATTTGGTAATTATGCGGTAATTTGTTATAAGTAACGAGACGCTGTTAAGGCTGATGGTCAACTTTATTTTCAACACAAGGTGACTGCCAGAAGTTCAGCTATCTCTACAGGTGAGAGCTCTTACATCATTATCTTACATCTTTACCCTTATTGTTTCATATACAGCAATGTTATTGCTGGTGACAATAACTACTTTTGGTTAGGGAGAGTTAATTGTCCTTGTTATTACTAGTAATATCACAGTTTGAATAAAATGATTGCGCTGTTCACACGTCCCGTCTTATTCCTCTTAATATATATTTGCCGCCAATATTAACCGTCACTCGGACCTTATATCCTTTTCATCCTAGCCCAGATGAAACATGGTGTCAACGTGGGATCTCTGATAAACTTGTCCGAGCTATTTTACATAAATGATATGTTATGGTAACCCTCTAATCCCAAAGACGGATCGTTACATCTCCGTAAAATATTTTTGCCTGTTTTATAGTGTTTTCAACAAGACCATTTGAGTGTGCATAGTGTGGTGATGATGCACAGATTTTAAAATCCCAATCAGCTGCAAACTGTTTATATTCTGCTGACGCGAAACGTGGACCGTTATCAGAGAAGACTTCTTGCACCACACCAAATCGGCTGAAACTGTCTTGCATAGCTTTGATTACCGCACTGTTGGATTTATTTGGTATCTGGTATACGTCTTGATAGTTGGAGTGAAAATCCACTATGATCAGATAATCTTAGTTGTTGTGTTGACACAAGTCTGCTTCTACTTTCTGCCATGTCTGTGAAGGTATTTCATGACTTATAAGTGGCTGTTTTGGTTGCGCATCTCTGTATGCCAAGCATGTGTCACAGTTCTGCTCAACATTGCCTATGTCTCTGTTAACGGCTGGCCAAAACACTGACGCTCTAGCACGGCGTTTGCACTTTTCTTGGCCTTGATGACCGGCATGTATTTTCTCCAAGATTGGTGTTCTTATATCTGGAGGGATCACTACGCGTTCCCCTTTGAGTATCATGTCATGATACACAGTCAACTCGGTCCTGTGGTTGAAATATGGTGCAACTTTTGCCTGGAATTGTTTTACACTTGCTGACCATCCGAACATTATGTGACTTTTTAATGCTTGCATCGTTTGATCAGACAATGTAGCAGTTCGTATTTCTTCCATTTTATTGTCATTGATGGGCACGTATTTCAGGACAGCTGCAACTTGTGCTTCTATGTCGAGCTCTGTTTGGTCAGCTTTATTAGATCCTGATGTGGTGTTCGGCAGGTCCGCGCGTGATAGTGCATCGGATGCGTATATACTCTTTCCAGGTAGGTGACTAACTTGTATGTCATACCTCTGTACCTTGAGTCTAATCCGTTGTAGACGAGGCGGACAATCGTTGAGTGCCTTCTGAAATATGGATACGAGAAGCCCGTGGTCTGTTTTCACTTGCACACATTCCAGCGCACACATGCAAATTGTATTGTTAGCGCTTCACGCTCAATCGGCTCTGTGTGCCTGTGATCGCGCGTGATGCATATGCAACTGGTAGTCACTGATCACCATGCCCTTGCTCCAGTATCGCACCTAGTCCTTTCTTACTCGCATCGCATGATATTTTGATAGTTATATGTTGTAATATTGTGCAATTGGCTGGGATGACAGTAATTGTTTTAATTCCATGAATTCACATTCGTGTTCCGGACCCCATGTGAACGGTATGTCTGACTTCAGCAGGTTACGCATGTGAAATGTTTGTTGAGATAGATTCTCAGTGTATCTTGCGAGATACTTGACCATTCCAAGGAACCTGGCGACGAAACTTTACGTGTTAGAAATTCAACAATAGGCTCCAACTTGGCTGGGTTTGGTTGCAATCCTTTTGAGGTGAGTCGATCGCCCAGGAATGTTAACTCTGGTACTGCGATTTTGCATTGCTCTTTGTTCAGTGACACATTATTGAGCTTTCATGTGTCTAGCACTTTCTTGACAGTACGGTTTCTCACCACCAAACATACACACCATATTATGACCTTCCATAGATCTCTCTGTTGAGAGCCCTTTTCGGACACTATTAGGGAAAATAGGCTCCACGATTTCCAGCCAAAATCTACCAAGATAAGATCAGACATCAATCATCGGGTTGTCAACACTAGGCTCTAGGATTTTCTAACCAATCAGAGAACAGCATTTCGCGATATAAGCAAATGCTTTTACACCATCTTCAAAACATTTAATCCCCACGACACACTGTCGGGAGATTTGCTGATTCTCACACACACACATACACACCAACACACAGAGGCAAGTACCTAAACATACGCACACATTTCATATACCTTTCCTCACAATACACACATTCAGTTCTACTTCTTAGAACTATTTTATGAACCTTAAGTAGGAACCTTTACAAACCATAACTCTCTTCCTTTTGTATATGTCATGTATAATAAATATCCTTATATATTTTATACCTTTCGTCCGTATGTCAATTTCAGCATTCCCTTCTTTCCCCATATCGCCAATATTTTATTGTCAGGCTAACATTGTATACGAACTGTCCAGCCATTTAATCTCACTGACTACTTATAAGCCACTTCTAGCGACACTCTAAGGGTTAACTTACATACACACTAGTACAAGTGAGCGACAGACTTTTCGCCCCATAGGGACATAGACACATTGACTTACTTACAACGCCTTATCGACGAATAGACATATTGCTCATCCCGACCTAACATCAGACCACAACTTTAATTGTAGCTAGGAAACATTATATACAATCATTTATCTTTTGGAGTTCAGCTTAATAATTTCTCTCTTCTACGAATATACATCAAACCGCTACAACAGTTTGTAGATGCGACTGTGTTTCAGATCCCCACATCGCCGCTTCGTGCCTTCGAACATTCGACTTATAGTGAGATGGTACAACTCTGGTGCCGAGGAAATCCCAAAGTGTAATCTGAGGTATTTATGCTTGCCAAATGGAGTTATGAAGGTACATAGTTTGGAACTCTCTTCATTCAATCTTAACTGCCAAAATCGTTTAGAACAGTCAAATTTTGAAAATAGCTTCGCTCCTGGCATTTTCGCAATTACTTCCTCGCGCGTTAGCAGTTTTAAGTGCTCGCGTTGAATTGCTTTATTCAGGTTGCGGGGTCTAGAGAAATGCGCAATTTCACGTTTTGTTTGTATACAATATGCACTCACCCATTCTATAGGTTCTGTCACTTTCTCTATCACTCCAGCCTGTTCCATTCTGTCCAATTTCTCTTTAACTTCAGTTTACATCGCGAACGGAACTTTCCTGCACGTTTCAACGACAGGTCCTGCATCATGTATTAATGTGATATGAACTTGGCCTGTCAGACATCCTAGACCATTGGACATGTTTTCTGGGTTTTGTATTATGTTGACCCGTTTTATTCAGTTCAGCTTTTCACATGAGCGTTTACCTAGTATGGGCTGAACATTTTTATGTGTGATGACAAAATAAACTTTGTGCAACATACCCTTTTTCTCAACGGCTATAATCACTTTACATGAGACTGATACTTTATCTCAGGTATAAAATGTCAGTCTTACTTTAGTTGGGTTTATCACTGACTTCGTTTTCATTTTGTTGTAGTACAACACCGCTAGAATGTTTGCATCACTACCTGTGTCCAGTTTTAATGGTACAATGGTGTAACGTTCTTGTTGTGTTTAGTTCCTTTGTTCGCTTTGTTGGTCTTTCTGTTGTAGCTGTGTGAGATTAGAATGCGTTTGATTCGTAACCGTGTTTAAGCGTGTTAAGAAAATTAGATGGAACGAAAGACACGTGTAGCCTGTGTAGAACTGTACTGTTTTGTAGTGTTGCTTTATCAGGTAAACGGTCTTAGTGCGTTATTTTCTTGTTTTAATTCGTGTTGTATTTAAATTCCTTTTCTCTGTGTGTGCTATCATTTAGCTTTGTATTTTTGAAAATAAATGGTTTGTTGGTCTTATGTTGAGTGAGTGTGTGTTGGAAACGAATTGAAATTATGTGACATCACCCAGATTGAATTTTAACCACCACGTGTGCCAAAGTTAATTTGGGTCACTGATCCTTTTGCCATTTTGATTTTTGGTACCATGTGCTGATATTTCGATTATTTCTTTTTCCTTTTTCTTCGTGGTAACTGGTGGCGTGTTATGTTGATATTTGTGGCCGAATGAATCGTTTTGTGTGTGTGATGTCGAGATATCTTTTCTCCTTTGTTAGCTGGCGTGTTCGCGTGTTCAGCTAGGTTTCGTTTAAGGGGACCGATCATTTTTGTTTTGAGGTCTGCTTTAGTTTTTTGTGTATTTGTTGATGTTTTCGTGTCAGGTTGAAATCGTTTAAGGGGACTGATAATTTGTTGTTTTTGTTTCTGAATCTGCTTTAGTTTTTTGTGTTTCGAAAGTTGGCTGTTTCGTTTCAGCGCAGCTGACAATTTGTTTTTCTGTTCCTGGATCTGCTTTTGTTTTTTGTGTTTCGAGATTTGGCTGGCTTGGCTGTTTCCTTTCGGCATTCCTCGGGAAAGTGTAATTTCTTTTCTACTTCATCTGTGTTTTGTTGTGCGTGAAAATCCTCAGATATGCGCCATTATATGTATGTTGCATGCCATTGTATGTATTTGGGGGCTGGTAGTGGGTTGGCATATAAAGAGCTTTCCACCGCTTTCACGAGTCTGTCAAGATGCGTTTCATTCCCTCGTGGTATTAGGTTTTCGCTGGGTATATCTTCCGCTATGTTGTTAAGATCGTCGCCAGCGAGTGTTAACAACTTTATGTGACGAATAGCTGTTTTAGCCTGGTAACCCACGTCTTCCATCTGTTGATTTTGCCTTCCGTTTTGCAATTGAAAATCGGAAATAGTGGGAGATACATGTTCTTGCACGTGGGTCGGCTTGTTTTCTCCCCCCCCCTCGTGGCTGTAATGTTCTTGTTGTGTTTATGTGCCTTTATTGTTCTTTCTGTGGTAGCTGTGTAAGATAAGAATGCGTTTGATTCGTAATCGCGTTTAAGCGTGTTAAGAAAGGATAAAACGAAAGACACTGAGCCTTCCCGTTCCTACTTCCGGTCCGCGCTTTCTGGGACCGAAAACTGAAGTAAATTTTAAATTACTTACTGTTCGTTTGCATAATTGTTTATGTTTGTAAGTGTCCGTTTGTCTGTACTGTTATGTAGTGTTGCTTTATCAGGTAAACGATCTTAGTGCGTTATTTTTTGTTTTAATTCGTTTTGTATTTAAATTCTTTGTGTGTGTGTGTGTGTGTGTGTGTATGTGTGTGTGTGTGCGCGCGCGAGCTCGCTATCATTTTGCTTTGTATTTTTGAAAAGAAATGGTTTGTTGGTCTTATGTTGAGTGTGTGTTGGAAGCGATTGAAATTATGTGACATCCCCCGGATTGAATTTTAAACACCACGTGTTCCGAAGTGAATTTGGTTCACTAATCCTTTCGCCATCTTGGTTTTTGGTAGGGTCACTGATCCTTTCGCCATCTTGGTTTTTGGTACCATGTGCTGATATTTCGATTATTTCTTTTCTCCTTTTTCTTCGTGTTATGTTGATATTTGTGGCTGAATGAATCGTTTTGTGTGTGTGATGTCGAGATATCTTTTTTCTTTTGTTATCTGGCGTGTTCTGCTTTAGTTTGTGTATTTGTTGATGTTTTCGTGTCAGGTTGAAATCGTTTAAGGTGACTGATAATTTGTTTTTCTGTCTGTGGATCTGCTTTTGATTTTTGTGCTTCTAGTGTTGGCTGGCTTGACTGTTTCGTTTTGTTTCGGCATTCCCCGGGAAAGTGTAATAGTCACAGATTTTGCCTTCCGTTTTGCAATCGAAAATCGGAAATAGTGGGAGATACATGTTTTTGCACGCGGGTCGGCTGATATCTTTATTGTTTTTTTTCCCTCGTGGCCAGAGTTACGGCGCGTTTTGTTTTTTTCGATCTCATCATCGTCGCCAAATGTAATGCTCTTGTTGTGTTTATGTACATTTGTTGTTCTTTCTGTGGTAGCTGTGTAAGATTAGAATGCGTTTGATTCGTAATCGCGTGTAAGGACATAACGTTCCAAATGGCAAAACCACATGAAATGCGAAGATACGGCTTCCTACTTTTCGGCTGACGTCACAACTTTGCTGCTGCTGATGTTGACCGGCATAAATAGCTAGGGTAAATCCCCTAATTTCACTGCCCCACTTCACTCTTTCGGTCCGTGTTAGCACGTAAAATCTTCACTCCTCCTCTCAATGGCCCGTTCCGTACGACTGTTTTGTCTTTGTCTCTGGTTGTCTCAGCCAACGTTCACCCCGATGCACCTTTGTCTCGCCTCAACCGAATTCTTCGTTGACTTCTAGGGACAAAAACCCTTAGCCGACTACCGTAGTGAGTTAGTCACATGCGCCGAATGTAAGCCTGCTTCTCTCAGCCGCGCGAAAGCTGACGACAGGTCCATCGCCTC
>VCCN01000987.1:427014-438236 GCA_006491835.1 Architeuthis dux
ACGTTAATATCTTATCAATACGTTGTATATTTATACTTTTTGAGGCCTTTGTATGAGTTTTTGCAACGTATACAGTCAGTGGCGTAGCAAGGGTTTTCAGCGCCCGGGGGCAAAGATAATTTTGGCAACCCCACCTTTAAAATCTTTTGATTACCTATTTAGTTGTGACTTTTCTTCCTATTACGTCTTTTAGGGGTCCATGACATGACAATAACCCCACCCTACCGAACAATAACCTCACATAGTAGAAAATAAAACCGAATTTGTTTTGGCCAATCACCTTAATAAACGATATTATAATGCATCTATACCTCTTTGTTTTTCTTTCATGAATTATCTTATTTATTTTATTTTATAAGGTTTTATTCTGGATTTGTTTAAAGTTTTGGTCCATCACGAATTCATCAAGGGAGGAAAAGTGCCCATCAAAACAATTTAATTAATGAAAACATAATAATGTGATGGTCCAAAAAAACTTTAAACAAATCCAGAATAAAACCTTATAAAATAAAATAAATAAGACAATTCGTGAAAGAAAAACAAAGGGGAATAGAGGCATTATAATATTGTTTGTTAAGGTGATGGGCCAAAACAAATTCGGTTTTATTTTCTACTATGTGGGATTATTGTCCGGGGTGGGTTATTGTCCGTATCCCATTTTTTAGGTAGCTAATTGTGATTTTTGTTCCATGACTTTTATTCCAGGATTCTTTTTTGAATATATTGTAAACTTTGTGGTTGTGCAAAAAAATTAAATATTTGCTCAAAAATTAATTTTTTAAATATCTTTTTCAAAAAACTTAATTTTAATATTATAAAATTCTTTATTCTCAGTGATTACTTCTAAAACGTTGTTATTAAATAAAATTGAGTTTTAATAATCGAGAAATGTAAAGTTTTACAAAATCTAATGTTCGGTAGATTTTTAATAGAATTATTTCAATTTTTTAATTAGATACAGATATTCATTTAAGAATGTATTGAGGACCGGAACAATAACTTGTTAGCCCCTAGTTTTTTGTCTTATTGATTGATTTGTTTGTAGCTTAGATCAAAAATGAAAAGCTTTATCACCTTTGGTGCCAGAAGGATATTCAAAATACGAGGAAGAAACTTAATCATACAATATTCAAGCACCCAATATATATAGTCTATGAAGCTTTAACTTCCACGACTAACAATGTTATTAAGAAAAATAAATTTAACTTCTCGGAGCATCTATGTGACTATGTGTTCGTTGATGTAGTCAGTGGCCTCATTCATTTCCCTTATCCTTTTCCCCCATTACCTCTCTCTAAAATTCTGTGAGTGTATGTATATGATAAAAGAAAAGGAACAGTGTGGAGACTGTTTTTTTTTTTTAATTTGGAGTGGAGATGGTGGTGGGTGCAAGTAGATCTTATCAGTGAGAGGCCTGATTCTGTATTGGAGGTCAAATATGGTGGTGGGAGAGAATAGTTGGTTTTGGGTTTGGGCTGACTTTTGGTATGTGTATGTGTGTTAGTGAAAATCACCTGTGTTTGTGTTTGTGTTGGTGTTGTATGTGTGTACTGGAGTTGGATACGGAAGGTAGTAGTCTTTTTGTTGTTGATGAGGTGGTGTTTGGGTTTTGGGTGGCACTTAGTATGTATGTGTGTGTGTGTGTGTTAGTGAAAATCATGTGTGTTTGTGTGGCCAGCATGGTTAAATATATAGTGTCCTAACTCAGAAATAAATACCATCTGATCTGGTTAACTTGCTCCAAGACTTATTTATAGTTATTTTTATTATCGTTTTATCCCATTAGGATTATTTTTTTTTTGTTTTGAAGATTTTGATTTTTGTCTTGATTGCCAGTAATATAAAAGTACAATTATAATTTGTGTTTTTTGACTTATTTTATTTTCTATAAAATATTTCATCAATTGCTTCAAGAATATATTTCTGTGATTTTTTTTTTTTCTTAAACTTGATTTTTTTCAAACTGTACATTGCCAAACATAACGATAAAATAAAAATTAGGTGACCAGAAAAGAAAATAAGAGTAAATTTAAAAAAAAATAAAATAAGTAGTGTTTTATTTCATCTATAGTAATAAAATAGATAATATTTTGAATAAAATAAGTAATATTTTGATTTATTTAAAGTAATAAAATAAGTAATATTCTAATTTATTTAATTTATAATAAATAAGATAAGTATTATTTTTAATAAAATAAGTGATATTTCAATAAAGTGAATGTTGACAATTAATAAAGTAATTATTACTTATGTTATTAATATAAATTAAATGTGACTTTTATTGTCAACATTTACTTTATTAAAATAGTAGCCGGGAATCCTGGCGCTGCCTGGGTAATAAAAAAAAAGACAAAAACTGTTAAAAGATTTTACAACACAGCTTCATTTTAGTCGAATATTCAAGAAAATTAGAAAGATATAATAAAAGAATTTTGTTTTTAACATACTTATCTAGTTGATGTTAAAAATTAGCATCTTCCACTGCCTGGAATTTAGCATCTTCCAGAGTGATGTCAACCAAAACCAAAAGATTGCCAAGAAATGTATTAAAGAACATATTTTTACTGGGTTGTCAAATTTGAAGTTGACATCTCTTAAATCACTGAAAATATGTATTATGAAATTGTGTGAAAATTAGAGATATTTAACATTTTAATTTTCCCCAGACAATATAGAATTAATTTGAAGTCTATGAAATATTTGGGAATGTAGATATTTTTCAGCTTTGAGGGGAAAATAACCTTTGACCACTCTCAGGCAAAATTGATAAGTGATTCTGAAGGACATTTAGTCAGCTCAGACAAGGGAAAAAAATTGATCATGGATTATTTTTTTTAGATCTTTAGACATTAGATGATTTTAGATATTTTCAGCTCAAAATTTTCCAAGGGTTTCAGTTAAAATGATTGGTTATTGATCTTATGGGGAGCCTGGGGGTCTACAAGCTTCACTCCAGAATGAGCAAGCTATGCTTGTTTTACATAGTGATGTTTTTCCTTTGTTTTTGCAGAGTGTAATCACCACAAATGTAGCAGAATGCATTGGGATTGTTTAAGCAGCCTCTTTGTGATGAACTCATACATCTCTGAAAAAAAAGGGGTGGAATTGTTACTAAGGCCCCGTACTAAAAATTAAACTTCATGAAGAATCTGAAGTGAAAGTGAAATTACCCAAGTAGCTTTGTACTCCACTATATTGGGGTAAAATCATGATTTGAGGGGTACACCTTATCTAAAAATCCAGAGCCAATTCAGAAAAACTAATGTCAGTTTTGGATAATACCTTAAATATGTTCAAACATCCTTGGCAATTTAAAAGAGTTGTGCTATGTAATTTTTAGGTAAATTAAAAGAAATTGAAATACATACAGACTCAGTTGTTTATTGCTATATAGGCTTCAAAATTTTGTTTTTTGCTGTCATATTAATGCATTTACAAGGAAAGCAATATCTATCATTGATAGAAGTGAGATCCAGTCATTTACCTAAGACTAATACATTTTTCAGGAGGTACATGGTGGCCGGGCAATTAACAGCACAGAGATGGGATCGGCATTCACTTTGCACTAATGCCCTTGGGAAAGGCAATCTTTTCCCTCCCTGCCAACACATCATCAGCCCGGGTAGCAGGGTAAGGCCCATCGCCCCCATGTCTTACACTTACTCAGGAATGTCCAACAAATAAAAAATTGGATGCACCTGAGCTTATTGAAAAATGAAGAGAGTTAATCTAATTCATTTATTAAATTACTATATCATATTTTAAATATATTTTCTTTTTTTCTTTTTTTACAGATGTTCCAGTTTCAAAAATATTAGGGGACCTTAAATAATTTGGTGAATCTGAATGGATCATCATAGTGACCTGAAACAGAGAAAATATGGAAAACTAAGGAAAATGAATACTGTTTTGAAAACTTTGTAAATAGTCTAATAGAACAAGTAAAAAATACATTTAAAAACCTACTAGAGAAAAACTATAATGTGAAGTGTGTGGATCTTATTTTCCACTGAAAGGAAATTTGAAACAACGTATGTGAATGCATACTGCACTGAAACCATATTCTTGTGAAGTGTGAGGGTCTTCTTTTTCACAGGTGTCATATTTGAGCTGGTATATTTGAACACACACTAGAGAGAACCATATGTGCGTGAATCTTTTCGATGAAAGTCAAATTTAGGATAACCGCATACTGGAAAGAAACCATATACTTGTAAAGTGATTGACTCTTCTTTTTCACAAAAGTCAGGTTTGAGGTGACATGGAAGTGCACAGTAGAGAGAAACCACATACTTGTGAAGTATGTGGCTTTTCCTTCTCAGAGGAATCACTTTTGGTGAGTCACATGCGAAAACACACTGGAGAAAAGCCATTTTCTTGTGAAGTGCCTGGCTTTTCATTTTCACAGAAATCAAATTTGGTATGTCACATACGAACACACACTGAAGAGAAGCCATTTTCATGTAAAGTGAGTGGCACTTCATTTTCTATTAAGTCAAAATTGAACCAACATATACAAACACACACGAGAGAGAGACCATATTCTTGTGAAGTATGTGGCACTTCCTTTGCACAGAAATCATTTTTGGTGGATCACATGCGAACACACACTGGGGAGAAGCCATTTTCATGCAAAGTGTGTGGCTCTTCTTTTTCAACAAAGTCAACTTTAAGGCAGCATATGCGAAACCACACAGGAGACAAGCCATTTTTTTGTGAAGTGTGTGGCTCTATCTTTTCTTATAAAGGTGATTTGAACAAACATATGCGAACACACACGGGAGAGAAGCCATATTCCTGTGAAGTGTGTGGCTGTTCCTTTTCGCAGAAATCAAATTTGACATGTCACATACGAACACACACTGGGGAGAAGCCATTTTCATGTGAAGTGTGTGGCTCTTCATTTACTAAAAAGGCAAAATTGGACCAACATATGCGAACACACACAGGCGAGAGACCATATTCTTGTGAGGTATGTGCCTCTTCCTTTGCCCAGAAATCATGTTTGGTGGACCACATGCGAAGACACACTGGGGAGAAGCCATTTTCATGTGAAGTTTGTGGCTCTTCTTTTTCAACGAGGTCAACATTAAGGCAGCATATGCGAAAACACACTGGAGAGAAGCCATTTTATTGTGAAGTGTGTGGCTCAACCTTTTCTCATAAGTCTAACATGGACCAACATATGCGAACACACACGGGAGAGAGACCTTATTCGTGTGAAGTATGTGGCTTTTCTGTTTCACAGAAATCAAATTTGTTGAGTCACATACGAACACACACTGGGGAGAAGCCATTTTCTTGTGAACTGTGTGGCTCTTCATTTTCTAAAAAGTCAGAATTGAACCGACATATGCAAACACACACTGGAGAGAGACCATATTCTTGTGAAGTATGTGGCTCTTCCTTTGCACAGAAATCACGTCTGGTCAATCACATGCGAAGACACACTGGGGAGAAGCCATTTTCATGTGAAGTGTGTGGATCAACTTTTTCTCTTAAGTCTAACTTGGACCAACATATGCGAACACACACAGGAGAGAAACCTTATTCTTGTGAAGTATGTGGCTCTTCCTTTGCACAGAAGTCACGTCTGGTCAATCACATGCGAATACACACTGGTGAAAGGCCATTTTCATGTGAAGTGTGTGGTTCTTCTTTTTCAACGAGGTCAACTCTATGGCAACATATGCGAAAACACACTGGAGAGAAGCCATTTTCTTGTGAAGTGTGTGGATCAACCTTTTCTCATAAATCTAACTTGAACCAACACATGCGAACACACACTGGAGAGAGACCATATTCATGTGAAGTGTGTGGCTTTTCTGCTTCACAGAAATCAAATCTGGTGAGTCACCTACGAACACACACTGGGGAGAAACCATTTTCTTGTGAAGTGTGTGGCTCTACATTTTCTAATAAGTCGAAATTGAACCAACATATGCAAACACACTTGTGAAGTGTGTAATTGTTTCTTTGTATTTATATCATATTTGGTGGACCACATGCAAATGCACACTGGAGAGAATCCATATTTTTGTGAAGTGTGTGTTTCTTCCTTTTCATGGAAATCAAGTTTGGTGAATTACATAACACACACTGGAGAGGAGCCATATTCTTGTGTGGCTCTTCCTTTTGACGGAAGTCAAAATTGATTCAACTATAATACAAATCTGATCAAACATTGAATGAAAACCATATTCTTACCAAAGACCATATATGGAGATCAAGCAAGTGAGTGAATACAATTAAAAATGTTTGCATTCCTGATTGACAGTACCAGTGTAGGTGACAAACTCATTGCATCTGCATTTAAGATGTTGATATCTGGAACTATGAAGAATATCCACCAAAAACCTAGTTTAATGAAGAGTCATCTTTTTAAGTCTTGTACAGGCTACAGAACTTCTTTTTAAAATTTTTTACCACAATGTTTCAGCCAATTCAGAGAAATACTTTTATTTTGTAATATTCTCACGATTAGTAATTATTATTATAAGTTGATAATCATTGGAATAACAATTTTCCCTTAAGAAAGCCTTAGAGTTAAAAAAATTATTTTATAACCCATATTTTTACGGGATTTCTCTCAGCAGAACCTAATTTTCAATGTAATATTTTTTCAGAAAATTGTTTATGCAATTACAATTTTTGTGTTCGCATCTAAACATATATAGCATTTAACATTCTAAGAGAAAGGACGTCTTTTTAGAAGTTCCGAGAATTTAAAGTTTTTATTTTTGCTTGATCATTTTGACAGTTGTAATCTTAATTATTTAATTACTTATTTATTACTTTAATTACTTGTTTATTTTATTTATCTAAATTTTAAATTTCTTACTTATTTTAAAATTAACAAAAAGCCCTAAACAGTTGGTGTTGGAGTCAAGATTTCAATACTGAATTTCAAAGCAGAATATGAAAGTGAAAGAACAAAATAAACAGTTGAGTGGCAAAGTGCTGACATTATTAACCGCCTTTTGGCTCTAGCCATCTCCAAAGTAATACTGAATTAGTACTAGATAATTTTTGCTTGTTTCTGTTTTCATCATTCTTTTTGTTATTTCGACTGGCATTTCGTACATATCGCTGGTATAGTACAGTCAGTTTATACTTAATAATATGTTAAATTACTTTTGGACCATCATTGCAAGATATAGTACAAATTGAATGGGAGCTATAATTTAATCTTAAAACTAGAGAGCGTACAGCGAAAAGTAAACAAACTAATTAAGGGAATAAAAGATCTGGGTTATAAAGAAAGATTGGAGTCCTTGGGTTTAACAACTTTGCTAGAGAGAAGAATGAGGGGTGATTTAATTGAGACATTCAAAAAATGGAATTTTTAAATAAGGTGTGACGAGTCTAAGCGGAGCTCTCCACACACACAGTAAGCTAGACCCTGCCCCCCCCCCCACACACACGTACTGGCAAGTAATCATGTGACAGGCGCTAGTTTTGAATCGCTCATTTTTCCTCCCAGTTTGCTGTCACGTAAAGATGCGTTTCACAGCGCTCCTGTCTTTCAGGATTTCGGCCCATCCACATGCGCGTGATATTTCATGCATACCCCGGACGGGCCAGAGTATAAAAACAACCCAGAACCAAGTAAGCCAATTCCCTTAATTTTACATAGATTTTTAATATCATTATGAACTCTTTGAAAACCAGTACTATGGAGAAGCCGGCGTCCACAAAACCTTCCTCACAAGAAGGCCGAATTCTCATCAATAGATCCGGTTTCTTTTCCCTCCACAAATCTTCTGAGTGCCGGCAAAACAACCTCTATAATGTTACATCACTCTTTAATATCTCTCCTCGAACTGGAAATCTATTGACAAGACAGATTTAATAAACTAAATCTACTAAGCATCTACCAACTAGATTTTTTTCTAATAGAGTAATATATTTTTGCCTAGTTGCCTAGTCATGTTAAAGATAGCAATAGTGTACAGAGTTTTAAAAATAATTCAGATAAGTTTAGAAATTATGGAAAAAGCATGAGATTGCAAGGATATTTGTTGAGTCCGTCTGATGAGATTTTCAAGAGATTCTGATCTGTGAATTGTGTTAAATTGTAGATGTTTGTATTTATGTACATTTGAATAACAAAAAATATTTTGACCTTGGAAAACTGTATATTTGAACATTTCAACACAAATACATTATAACTTTCAATAGTTTTTAACCGACTCATTTATTCTAGTGTAACCTTCTTGAATGCTGGCGACAAATGTTCAATGACAGTGGGTTGGTTTCATCACTCCTTGTTGTAGACGATGTCAGGGCGCACGATGTGTCTGGATTTCAGGATGGAGGCTGGTCTCTGGAAAGAATTGGCTTGGAACACAATGAAGTTATCAACGTGTCCAGTCGATTGTTTTAGTTAGTGTCAATCTGTATATTTTGAACTTCCGATTTTTTTCTTTTCGTTTATCTATCATTCTATCTATCTATTTTCATTTATGCACCTCTTCACTATGGTACACTAGTATTCAATTCTTCTAGGATCACTTAAAATAAGTCAATAAAAAGCAATTTTTGTACAACAGAAGACACATCTGGTGAAGGATATTGCCAATAAATAAAGATCCAAGAATTATAAGAAAATGACTTTGAAAATAAAGATAAAGAGCCTGGGGAAGAGTTTTGAAAAAGGGACGAATGATTTAATTACACAATCCTTGTTTTGATTAAAGATTTTAAATTTTGTAATACTATTCACAATATTTTTTTCATGTAGTTAAAAGGGTCTGAATTCTACATTTCATCCCTCTTTTGATTAAATTATATATAATTATATTTGAACATTTCAACACAAATACATTATAACTTTTCAATACTTTTTAACCGACTCATTTGTTCTAGTATTCAATTGTTTTGGGATCACTTAAAATAAGTAAATTAATAGCACTTCAAAAATAACCAACTCATTTGTTCTAGTATTCAATTGTTCTAGGATCGCTTAAAATAAGAATATTGAAAACATTATTGTGTCAAAAGTTTGTCACATTTATTAAACTTTGTTCAGTAAATCAGAAGTCAGTTCGGATGTATCCATGAGTTAATTAAAGCTGAACTTAGTTATATCGAGGTTCGTTATAGCGAGGGTTTACTGCAAATGTTTTATCAAATTATATTAGGAATTTTGCCATTTTTTATTCATTATGTTATGTTGAGTGATCACTTCAGTCCGAAATACTTCAGATTGCACAGATACACATAAAATGAAGTAATAACTAAAGGATAAATATGAGTAAAGATGAATGCAACAACAGAAATAACTTTAGTCTAAGGATGTTTATTTCAATTAAACATTGTACAGCTTCTAATATCCAAGATGCCAAAAATCTTTGGAATTAAAAACTAGTAGAAATTATATTTCATCAGGCTTTAACCACATCAAGAAATAATGCAAATGCAACACTTTAAATTTTCAAGAGTGAAAATCATAGGTTAGTAGAATTCACGCCAGAATTGTCCAAGACGCTGTGTCACATATATCTACACAATAATGATAACAGCTTTTGCACAACTGAAAACTTAAGTAAGTTTTGTTCTTCCCTTTTTACCAAAGGAACACTTTTTCCACTTGGATCTTCTGACATTTTTACGGAACATTTTTTATACTGAAAGAGAATTCTATTTGGAACTTTATATTACGTAGAATACTACAGATTTATTCTTTCTCTTAAAAGACATATATAATACTTCTACTGAATGTAATCACATATTTTTATTTCATTAAACCCATATTCTTTTTATAGCATACCGAAGCTTCTTGTTATCTTTTTACACCTTGTAGACACTTTCTTTCAGTTTCTTACCAAAGGAAAAAGAAAGAGCCAAGCTGTGTGTTTTGCCACACATGCCAAACTCAATGTTTCTTTCCCCCCCCCAACGTATTCACGTCATCATCATCATCATCACACTAACAGGTCTTAAAGGGAATATTTCATTTAGCATCTACAATTTCATTTGAACTTTCTAAATAGATTGTGTGATTAGTTTGGGTATTTAACGGTGTCAGATCAATAGAATTAATCTAATTAACCTGAACTAATCAACACCATAACATATATTAATAACTACACGTACATATGTCCCTTCCTATGCAACAAACAATTCCTGCTACAGCAATATAAATGTTACATACGTTTTGGGCTGAAATAAAAACATAAAACAAAACGATCATGTCAAGTGAATGAAGTACTTATTCATATGGAGAGAACCTAAGAGAGAATTAGTTAATTTGCTAGCCCTAAAAAGTGAGAATGGAAATGGAGGAACACGTGGTGTATCGAGTTTAATTGTCATGTTTTCACCTGACGATGGAGCGACTGATAATGCTTGTTTTAACTAAGTATGGTTTTTCATGAACCAATGCGCTTGTTACTAAAACAGATGAATCAGGATATTCACAAGACTAGCAAGGCATGAGGAAGGCAGACACAATTTGAGATGCCAGAAAGTTTACGATGGCTCGATACCGGTAGATGTTGTTGACATTACGTTAGCCACAGTGAAAAAAGGAAATATAGTTGCTAGCACTAAAAATAGAAATAAAATTAGGAAGAAAGATCTAGTTATTTGGCGCTACTTAGTAAGAAAGAAATAGCAAAGAAAACATGGGACAATGAGCGTGATTTGATTATTCGAAGATCAAAGATGTATTATTGAAAAACGGGGGATCAGGATTAGATACACAAAATTTACAGAGGCGAGGATATGGCACACAAGTTTTGGAATCATGTTTCATTATTATTACTAAAGTGCCTACCGTGCACCCCCTCCCCATGATCCTACATTTAGGGTACCAAAATGATCTTTAGGATGTCCTCTTTCAGAAAAAACATGTTCCCAAGAAAAAAGAACTACCTCATTTGCATAAAATAAAATGGCCGCCAACACACACCAAAAAACCAGAATTTCATATCTCGTCTCCCTGTTGACATATCTGAGTATTTTAACTTTCATGGTTTTCAGACAGGTGGAATTCAAAAATACACGTTATTTAATTATTTAATTTATATAATTAATTTATAGGTATTTCAGTATTTTACAAGGAAACTTCAAGTATACTTTATAAGCCAAAGTCTATGGATCTGTGGAATTAATTTCTGATGGAGGTATATACATCTATATATCGTCAGAAAGAAAATTTTATCAGCTTTCTAACGGTGCATGTAAAGAAACGAACTTCGTGCGGGGATCGTAAGAGA
>VCCN01000987.1:438336-453762 GCA_006491835.1 Architeuthis dux
GGACTGATTTTCAGCAATCACCGTATTCTTTTGAAAAGAAGCTAGCATTTCTTGTTTCGTACTTAATTTTTTTTAAAGGGTCGAAATCGAGAAATCTTTTTTAAAAGGTTATCTTTGCGCCGAACTCGAGATATACAGGTAGATTTAACTTTTATGTTCTTTTTTTTAACGACCATTTTAACATTTAAAAGTAAAAACATCCACACCTCGGTGGCTTAGCCCGGCGGAAGTCCCGTCTACATTACAATGACAACGATAAAACAATATAAACAACGGTCCTCATATTTCAGAATGAATATGGAAAGTAAAGAAAGTCTAATACTTTACAGATAAATTATAATCTTATAAATTAAATAAATTAAAATCTTACATTTTATTTGTTGTTATGGTTCTTCAGATATTTTCTATAATCTTGTAAATAAAAAATTAAATAAAATATAATCTTACGTTTCATTTGTCATGGTTCACATAATGTTTTCATTTTATTTAAATTCTAAAAATTCTTCTTGAATCTTTTAACAAGAAAATTAAGTACGAAAAGAAAGAAATGTTACCTTCTTTTCTAAAGAATACGGTGATTGCTTAAATTGATCAGTTCTAATCAGACAATCCATTTTTGAAAGCCCTAAGGTTAAACTTTGGCATCATTCTTTTAAGAAATTGGATATTTTTCCATCTTTACTCACATTTTATCAACAAAATGCAAATGAAATGTTGTAAAACTCTGGATATTTTAACTCAAGGGACGAAATGTTGTTGAATACCGCACTCCGAACCCCCTTTGTTCCGGTCATCAGTAGAAATATTTATTCCAAGATATTTTGACGTTTGTATTATGAATCCTGACTAATCATCTTTACATCTGAATTATTTTCAGATATTTGAAGATAATCCAGGTGAGAATTTTTATTTTTTAATTTGGAAATCTTGACATTTTACCATGTTTGTTGTTTTATGAAAATGACCTTCATTTCTTCTGGAAAAATGAAGATCAAATTCATTTTAGGGAAAATACATTGGTTAGCCAGAGATGTGGGGACTTGGCTCCCAGAAGGGCCCCTTCAAACATTTAGTGACACACTTCAAATAACACTGAGATCTGTTATGGTACTATGTCAAGATTTTGAAATCTCCCCCACTCGCTCTCTCAGCTACTTAAATGTTAATGCTGTTAAATGTTATACTTTTTCTCCCTTTTTGAATTTTTCTTTTTCCAATTTGGGAGAGGTAATGCTCATGCAGTATTCTACAAAAATATCACCCCTTCCCTTTAGCTACAAAGATATGAATGGTTTGCTAAACTGAATCCAGTGTTGCCAACTCTAAAAAGATTTCGCGCTAGATTGACTGCCAAAAAAAAAAAATATTTAGTAATCCTTGGTTAGAAGAATCGAAATTTGGGTGGATTGACTATAAAATGCCTATTTCCGCATAAATTTGGCTACAAATATTGCTATTTCAGGTTTTAACATTAGACTCGATCTAAACACAACACAGACGACATATTGTTTCTTTTTTTTTTTTTTTTTTTGGAGGGTGGGGTACGATTAGGGTTATATATTGATATAAATAAATACGTATAAATAATTTCTATGCCAAAAAAGTTTTCTTAACAAAAGAAATTTACGTATACAATCTCCTGTAGCAAATTTAGCAAATGGTTTAAAATGCTGAAAACAGCATGGGTCCCTTTTACCGAAAAAATATCTGTAGAAATAATTAATTAGTAACAAACAATATTGTCATGTTGACGTACCACATGATCTCAACGTAACATTAAATTACATTACATTACATTGATTTAAAACAAATCAAAAATAAAGTCTAAGACTTCAGTGAGAATCGAACTCACACCCTCATTGCCAGAGGGAGACTAGTTTATGCCTAGCTGCTTTTACAAATCAGCCACAAAGACTTCATGGAATAGCAGAAGCTGATTTACACTTATAAACTCACTCCCTACAACCGACTCAGCACCATATTTATGTTGTTTGACATATGAGACCTGGTAGAAACAGTGGCCTCAATTAATAAGTTGTATAAAAACAACTAAAATTAGAATGAAGGTAAAAACTAGTCAAATTTAATAAAAGTGGTGTATATTTTTATTGTTTTAATTAAATTAAAACTATGTATTTATTTTGTCTGAAAAAAATAAAGAAAAAACTATCTATAGAAAGAATAAATTAGTAACAAATATTGTCATGTTGACATATCAAGCGAGTCAAATTTGGGACCCCCATCGCACAATTGTGCCAATTTTATTAAGAATATTAAAATATAAAATAGTATCTAGTTAATTCTTTAGATAAATGGCATGAAAATCTAGATATAATTTGAGGCAGTTCTAGATATAAACTGGTAAAAATTTGTCAACACTGGGTACCCAGCTGAACTCTGGAGGCCACGCCATGCCATCATGGCGCCACCTGGCTGCTGATGTTAAACATGTTTAATCGTGCCAAAATTGCATGGCCACACTAGTCGTTGAATTTTCAAGCTGCCAAAACAGAAAACATGCTAAATCTAACCCGAAACATGCTAAATCAGCAACACTGACTGAATCCTAACATTCGTTTGAATTTTTTTCTCTCTTGTCATGAAATATTTAAGGCTCTTTATTCACTGCAACACTGAACTGGTGTTACTTTAAAGCTGGATTACGGAAAATTCATCCCCAGCAATTCATGGCGGCATAATATAGTTAGTAAAATTAGTAAACTAAACGCACACATAAACATACACGCCAAAAACACACAGGCACATACATGTATTTACACTCACATCATGGGCAGATCCTAGATTTTGAGCAGGGTGGGGTGTTTTCCAAATGTGATAGGGCTCGGGTAATTGCTGTTTACGCAGTTTAAACAGCTTAAATTTGGCTACAAAAATTGCTATTTCAAGTTTTAACATTAGACTCGATCTAAACACAACACAGACGACATATTGTTTTTTTGGAGGGTGGGGTAAGGCTGACTTTTAAAATTTTGATAACCAATCCAGCTGAAATTTGCTGCAGCCAATACAGCTGGTGTCCGAATGTATGGCTTGCTTGGAACAAATGTTGGCTTCTTTACTCAACTATATTTGGTGGTCGAGTTCAATTTCCGTCGGTTCAATACACTGACGATGCTTGTTTTTGAGGGCTAATTTCTTACGCTGGAGCCTAGGTTGATTTCTTTCGCTAACGCATATCTTAACTGTGATTTTGTAAAATTTGGATTTTTTTGATAAATCTTTACTCATTTTCTTTCACTTTTGATGAGGTAGTCCAGATATGTGACTACTGACTTTAGCTGCCTCAACCAAAATCTGCTTCAGAATTAAAGTCTAAAATAACTTTGGTCAATTTGGTGCTGTAGGATATTGTGGGAAGATGGCACTCCAGTTTGTTGACAGGCTCTAAACACAACAATATAAATGGATCTGCTAAGAAAGGCGAATTTAGTATCTGAAGGTGTTCCGATTGATGGACTGTAATGAAAAGTCATCATAGCTACTGATGCTTGCCAAAAGTATTTGTGTTCTATCAGACTATACTGATACTGATAACAATGGTAAAGATGCACCAAGTACCTACACTAGTTTAAATAGTAGCTGGTGCCTTTACTGCCCTCTTGTTATTTATGGATAAGGCAAGGGAGGTAACATTGTAATTTCAGGTTAACACTATGCACATACTCCCCTGCTTTATAAGTCCAAGTGCTGGGGAGGGTAAACATTCTGTGAGGATTGATGGAGGGGGGCCAGCAAGGGCTCTGACTCACTACTGGGCCTCCCAGCGGTTTCTAGTCTCTAACCTTCCTGATTCTCATGGCTATCCTCAATAGCCTGGCTGACTTCTGAGCAATCTTTTAGCTTACTCTTGTTAGTAGGGTCTCCCTGGAAGCTCTCATTCACAGGTTCTCCAGTTGGTCTTTGTTCTTCCAGTAGGGGTACCAGATCTCTGAGAGAAACTGTATCTTCTTTGCCATCTGGCATCCATATGTAGGCATATTAGGGATTTGCTTGTATTAGTCCCACTTCGATCACTGAAGGTTCCTACTTGCTTCCTTGAACATGCCTCCTCATTAGCACTTTCTCTGAAATGTTTAACCAGCCTGGTATAGACGACCCATGCTCGATTTCCACTGATAGCAGAACATTTTCTCATGCAGAGTCCGTTTCGGTACAAAGTAAACATTGTATAGAATGTAGGGCCTCAGGCAGTACTGGAAGGGGACAACTGTTTAGACTTCAGAGCTAGTTGCACCCCCCTCCAGAAGGTTCCATTTAACCTTTCCACTTGTAATACAGCTGGTAGCAATCCCTTTGGTGTGCAGAAACTGCCTCAACTCCTCTGACATAAACGAAGGGCCCCCGATCGAAATGTCTATAGCTCAGCATCCCAAATCTAACAAAAAGCTGGCATAAGCATGCAATGACAGTGACTGAAGTGACATCTCTGCATGCAAAGGCAAAGGGAAACCTGCTGAACTCATCGATGATAGCAAATACAGATTTTTCTTTGCTGACATGGTGAGCGGTCCTTTAAAATTCAATACTTAACCATTTGAATGTTGTGTTGCTTTGATCAACCTACCCCGTCTTCATGTATCATAGCTTTTCATGAGCACAGATTTTATACTGATTGATAACTTTACGAGTGCCTTCCATTGAGTAAGGGAGGTTCTTCATGTGCATGAAATGAGCCATATGCATGATTCCAGGGTGACAGAGGGCCTCATTGGTGTTCTGGAGGACATTCCCAGTACTTGATATACAGTTTGCCTTTGTAAGAGCATATGGAGCTGTGTTCTGGACATGTGGCATATAGCATAGCTGTATGTAGATATTTCCACACACCACCTGTTCAATTTATCATTCTTGGATCTGATGACATGCTTCTTGTAGTTGAAAATGAATGACAGGGCTTGTTGGTTGGTTACCAGTGTGAAGTGTTTCCGTATTAAATAATAATGCCACTCCCTCAAGGCTTCCACAATCGATGATGCCTCTTTTTCGACTGGTGAATGATGCTGTATTTTTTTTGTGTCAGCACTAAAGCTTAAAGGGAGTTAGGTTATAAAAGCACTTCTTTATTATACAAGTACCTGTACCTATAATAAAAATTGAAAACTGTCTCGGTTTGAGGCTTGGAAATTATGGTAAGCCTACATTTAAGGTGTGAGTATTTTATAAATATATTTATACTTGTGTGGTAAGCTAGTTTCATTTGATAGGTTGTTTTTAAACATGTTAACAGAAGTAGAGTTTACTGTTTTATCAGTAAGTTTTGTATTTATTTCTTACCATCGGAAGCAATCGTCGACACTCTAATTTGAAATCGTTATTAAAATTAGAAAAATCTTGTTCTCAATTGTTTTCTTGTTTTTGCTGGAAAGGAAAAAGGCCAAAGTTTTGTCAAAAAATAAAAGGAAAAACAGATTTTCATTAACAGTGTAGAATTTGTCCATTTTAAGTAAACAATACTTAATTTGCATTAACACATTTTGAACAGACAATGCCTGGTAAATGTACATTCAACAATGAGTGGTTCTGAAAACTTATTTACAGCCAGTGGCTCGCAAAAACCCAAATCCTTACAAGGTGAAGTGTACTCTATGTCGCAAGTCATTTGACATCAGCAATATGGGAGAGGCAGGACAGAAGAGTCGTATGAAAGGTTTGAAGTTGTTCACGACTGATTCATATAGGCTTTTATCTTCATTTTTCACACAAAGCAGAACTGATGAACAAGCTACAACATCAACATCCACAGTGCCACCAGCATGATTATCAACGCCATCAATACGTTCTGCAAACATATCCTCTCACTTTACAACTGATGCAGTCCTGAAATCTGAAGTGTTGTGGACACTTAAAGTTGTTGAATCACACTATTCATTTCATTCTGCTGAGAACATTTATAGTTTATTTCGGTTGATGTTCCCAGACAGTGAGATTGTTAGTCGCTTTCAATGTGGGGAGAACAAAACAGCTTATCTTATAACTTACGGTCTGGACCCTTACTTGAAATCATTTCTAAAAGAAAAAGTAAAAAAAGGCTGGCAATTATGTCCTCCTTTTTTATGAAAGTTTAAAGAAATATTTACAACTGCAGCAACTTGACATCCATGCTAGATTCTGGGATGAAGAGGTAGTTAAGCCAAAGTATGTGGGTTCTGAATTTCTAGGCCATGCTACTGCAGATGATCTTCATGAGAGAATGCTACCTGTCATACAGGAGTTTGGTATTTCCAATTTGACACAGATTTCAATGAAAGGCCCAAATGTAAACTTGAAAGTATATGATCATTTGTGCAATGATGTGAAGAAGAAACAAATGGGAAAGAACCAGTTGGAAGTTGTGGACTGCATGTAATGCATAATGCATTCTGCCATGTGTGTAAGGCTTAGGTTGGACCTTAGAAGAGATTTTGCAGAGTATGCACTCTTTGTCAGAAGACTACACATCAGTCACTGGTTTGTCAGAATTTTTGTTTTGCAGGCACAGGTGGCTTGAAAACACAAGTGTTTGCAACAAGCTCTTCAAATTACACCACTGTTACATCAATATGTTGAGGCCACAACACAAAAGAAAGTGACCAAACCAAAAACCAAGACATATAAAACAGTATGTGAAGTCATTGCAGATCCACTGTTTGCTGCAAAGGGAGAATTCTTTATCTCTCTGGCAAATGATTTGGAACCCTTTCTTGGAAAATATCAAACTGATGCTCCTATGATATCATTTCTTGCTTTTGACCTCTACAATTTGTTGAAGAGCATTATGCAGTGCTTCATGAAAGAGGAAGTACTTGCTGATATAACAGCCGTAAGGATGAGTAAAGTCAGTGTTGAAGAAAAGAACAACTTGAAAGATCTCTCAAAAATAGGTATGGGATTTGTTGCCAAGAACTTAATGTCACAATTGAAAAGAAAAGGAGCAATCAGTGATCAGGGTGTTCTGAAGTTCAAACTAGAATGCCAAGCCTTCTTAATCAAGTGTGTGTAAGAAACTGCTGGTGAAGTCACCTATCAAGTACCCCATTGTGCTCACATCAATCTGGTTAAACCCTGAGCTTGTTGCTTCCCAACCAGTAAATAAGTAAGAAAACCTTATCTGCATGTTTGAAGCTGTTGGTAGATGTAGACTACATCATTCCAAGCTCGTGATTGTGACAGAATTTTGAGGGAATTCCAGGACCTAGTTGACAACAGTAGAAAGGGAGGATCCCTAACATCATTTGTTTCATTCAATCATGAGACAGAAAGATTGGATACCTTCTACTATGCATTAGAAGGGCAGTCATTATACAGTAGGCTGTGGGCAGTGAGGATGATGCTGTCTTTGTCACACGGGCAAGCTGATGTTGATATTCTCAATTAATAAGGAACTAGTGGTTGAAAACCAGAAGGATAGCTCACTTATTGCAAGATCTGAGGGATGTTGGAGGAGTCTGCAATCTCACCATTAGCAAAGAATTACTGTCATTTGCCAAAAGTGCCAGGCAGCGTTATAGACTGCACCTGGAGGAAGAAGCAGCCAAGGAACAGGAAGCTAAGAAGTGGGAGAAAAGGAAGGAGTTGGAAAGGGTGGTGGAACACGTGACTGTAGCCTTCTGTCCAGATTTCTCAAAAAACCACAAAACAGCACAACCCCTCAGGCAGGCATATATGAAATACCATACAGTAATCCTAAGGTATATAGTGGAGAAACTTCAAGGACCCTCAAGAAACGAATATACGAACATGGATGTGCACTGATACTAAGCAGCCACAATAACACCCTCATAATTCACTGAAACAAAGCAGACCAAAATTTCAATCTGAAGCGGGCCAGAATGGTCAAAAACATTCATGACAAGACGACGCGTGAATTTGTCGAGGCAGCAGTCATCGCAACCAGGAACATGATAACACAGCGATCTGGTTTCTACAAATCATCACCTTACCTTGGAAAACTCATATTTAAACAATGAAGCATCAAAAACATCAAGAAAAAACATTTTTCCATAGAAGCAAGATAGTACAGATATCACAAACACACCAAAGCTCACACATGCATAAACCACACAAGATTCACACACACACACACACACACACACACATTCCCAAGAGCCAGGGCTCGAAATTAATATTGTCTCAGGGACTGAAAAACGTGTTCGGGACGAAAAAAGATCTTCCCCAGGATGGCTCCAGGACAAAAGAAATTCTATCTCTGTATATATTTGTCTGTCTCGCATACGACACTCATTCTTGGAAAGTGGGATAGTTTTCACTAGTCACCTACAAGCAGTAAAAATAGTTAAGACAAAGAAAATAAATTAGTTTGCTAAGATAAAGGGTAACATAAACCATCTACTGATGAGGGATGCATGTGGATGAGAAGAAAGGAAGAAAGACATACAACATTATTTTCCTAGTAAAGTTGTGTTGATATGTAGCAAACAAGTAGGTGAGAGGAGTTAAGTCAGTTAGGAATCAACTTCCCTTACCTCTTTTGAATCAGTTATATTTCCCTCGCCTCTCTCCCTGCCTATACAGGAAACAACCTTTTCGAATCATTAATAAAGTAATACCTTCTTCCAAAAAGTGATGGCAGGGTTGCCCTGTATGTCTGATTTAAAATATCGGACATCTCAAATTGTCCGATTTATGGAAAAAAATTTAAAACTATCTATGTTCAGTAGGGGTCATCTGGTAACCTAATAATGGTAATTGGACCCTTTAAATTATTAAAAAATTGGGCACTGCTGAACTGAAATAGAAAAAAATATTTTGCAAGTAATTCTTTTCTGCTTTTAATCCATAAGAATTCATTTCCTCAGAGAATTCATAAGTTTTGGACAAAGTTGATTTTTTAAGGTTTTAGGATGGGTCCTATTTACAATATAACTATAATGCTAAATTGGACCCTTATTTTCCTCCATTTGTGTGGAAATAGGACTTACATGAATTATTTTCCCCTTGTTAGGAATTTATTTATTTTATGAACGCTCATATTTCTTGGTATTTTTAGAAACGTTTTTAAAAAAGATACTTTTGATTTGAAGTTCAAAACATTGTTTCAAAATTTACAATATAACTATAATGCTATAATTTTTAATTTGGCCTGGTTGGGGACATATAGCGCACATGCAACCAATTTTGTTTGTGATTTTTGTGTTCCTACCATAGAGTGGCAACTTTTTGAGGGGTTGAAAATTAATATCATTCCTAACATTCCCCCACCCCTCACCTCAGTTTTAGAGCCAATCTCATGCTACCGTATTTTGGGTCCATCAAACCATAGATTATCTTTACAAATAAATAAGTGCAAAAAAACAAATTTCAAATATTCATGATTACATGGGCATATTTGGGTTTTTATTTATGAAATTTATGTATCTAAATATTTTAAAATCATATTTAATTGTGCTTTATCCGAGCAAGGGAGGGGGTGTCCGGATCCCCTGGATCTGCGCCCAAACAACCAAGATGCAAAGTTGCTGAGCGGTTAATGGCATGGAGAATTGGATTGGAGCACCGAGTTCAAACCCTGAGACAGATCGCGTTCACATTGAACTAATTGAACAGAGTGGCACAGTCGAATCCATTACCCCCTCCCCCAATTACTCAGTGTGTGTCCAACAACGTTCCTTAAAAGGCTGATAAAAAAAATAACAACTAAGACGAGGACACTAGTCCGATAAAATCAATTTATAATAGTTTTAAGTCATACAAAATTCCCTCTTGATTTCAGATTTCTCAACAATGTGTGCTGGCCTCAAACAACCAATGAAATCTCAATGATTGTAATTTCCGGGCCATTAGTGCTACCACACCATTATATATAGGAAAATATATTTCTGCTGAGTTTAGCAGTTCGACATTACTTGAGCACACAGATGGGGTTAAATTAAGGAGTGAAAAGCAATGAAAATATATTGACGGCAGTTGAGATTGTCGACGCAATTCATGACTCCCCCATTTAATTATTTTTGGACAAGTGTGTTCTTTGTTTCTATTTTTACGCTGCGGTTTAGCCTCACATCTGAACTATGCATTTCTAGGAGTGAAAATATTTATTTGTGCTCTACTAATCATAAAATGATAGGATCTCAGGCGGCTTTACCAACAAATAGTTTGGTTTATATAAATTAAAGTTTTTAATTAAATTCAAGGCTAAACTATTCTATTACCAATAAAACTTTGTGGATATTTTAACAGAAGGGATGAAATGATGTTCAACACTTTTTAGCGATTTCCTTTGTTCTACAATCAGATGAAATTTTCTGTGACAAAATTCAACATCTTTTTCGTTGCTTTAAATCATTCATTATTTTTGTCATTCTTTTCAATTCCATATTATTGCTTATAAATTGGACAAACAATACAGAAATTGTGTAGATTGACTGAATTGACTGGGGAATTCAAAAAAGAAAATTATCAAGCCTACTTTCACCACTTTTGTCATTGTTTTGTTTTATCTAATTTCACATCTGAGAGATAAGTTGAAGAATCACTTTCTCCCCTTTTGCTTAAAATTCTGTTTAGCAAACCAATGTATTTTTGTAGGAAAATGTATTTTTCTTATGTAGTTGGATCTGCTTTGAAAACATTGACTGAAACTAACCTTCATTTTTTCTGGGAATTTTTCATTTTTGTCAAAAAAATCAGAAAATGTAACCTTAAAATGGAAGTTAGTAAATTGGCACTAATATAAAGTGTGAATGATTTACAATGTCCTTATGAAAAACTGAACCCCTATTTGTGTCTGTCTTTCTGACAGTGGATGTTTTATTTACAATGTATAGTACTAAACTGGTCCCTCATTTTGTATCCATGTTTACCCTATATTTGCAGGAAAATGTATTTTTCCTCTACTTGATCTGCTTTGACTGAATATGACTTTTATTTCTGTTAAGATTTGATTAAGTCGAATATTTGAAAAAAGGAGAAAATATTATTTTACTCAATGTTTTGTGCTTTCAATCCATAATATCTTACTTACCTCAGCCAATTTGTCAGTTTTGGGAAAAAATAATTTTTTCAGGTTCTACGGGGGGGGGGTTCTATTTACAATATAACTGTAATACGCATTTACTTTCTGCCATTTTTACAGACATACAGCCTAAAAGTATGTGGCTATTTCCCTTAACACAAAATGAAAACATAAAAAGAAATAAAGTAGATATTTATTGTGAAAATAAATAAGACATACTTTTTTCTAATATAGGTACACAACATTGGTTTCTTATTAGGATGCCTGCATATACTTTTTCGGAAAACATTCTGCAAAAAAGGTACTTTGATGGATACTTTGTGTAAGAAGACTTTTTGTTCCCAGACGGAAGAACCCATGTCTTCACATCTCTCCAACATCTTAAATGGAAGTTTATGAACCGCATACTTCAAAGACTTATTTCTATGAAAATGGCAGTGAGTACGTGCCCAGTTTCACATTAGAGTTACATTGTAAATAGAAAGCCCCTCAAAAGCAAAAAAATCTTTTTTCCCAAAACTCTCTAATGGATTGAAAGTACCAAAAATTACTTTTGTCTATTGTTTTCAATTATACGACATAATAAAATCTTAACCTTTGTGATTATTTCCAGAAATTCAACATTTTTGAGAAAAATTAAAATTTTAGTGATGATTCATGCATCAACTTACAATGTATATATGATGCAAAACTGGACCCTTACTTCTGTCAGAAAGTCGGACACATTCTATAGTGGATGTTTGATTTACGATGTAAGTATACTGTGAATCTAGACCATTACTTTATGTCTGTTGGCTCACTATCACCGCCATATTTGCATAAAGACGGACACAAAGTAAGGGTCCAGTTTAGTATTATAAATAGTAGATCGAACACTCACTTTAGAGCCAATGCAAAATATGAGAGGTAAGTTGAAGTATTACTTTCTCTACTTTTGGATAAGATTCTGTTTAGCAAACTAATGTATTTGTGTAGGAATGTATTTTTACTATAGAGTTTGACTAGCTTTGAACAATTGACTGAATCTGGCCTTTATTTCCTCTGGAAATTTTTCATTTTTGTTAAAAAAAATCAGAAAAAATAAAGGTTAAGATTGGTCAAAAAGTTGAAAATTCTAAAGAAATAAAAATCTTTTCACAAGTAATCTTTGTGCTTTCGATCGATAAGTCTTGTTTCCTCCAGAAATTGATCAATTATGAGAAAGATTGATTTTTTAGGGTTTTAGGGCAAGCGTTCTATTTACAATGTAACTATAATGCTAAATTGAACAATTATTTTCTGTCCGTTTTACGTAAGTACAGCTTCGATATATTCGGTTACTTCCCTTAGTTCCTTTTGGTAACTGCTTTTAATGTAAAAACTCGTTTTCATTCTATTTTTTAAAGAAATGTTGTATTATCTGAATCTTAACCCCAGCTTCCACTTTGAAACAATTTAATAATGGTGATACTAAAAATTGCACAGCTCTATGAAGGCATGCCCAGATCTACCCAGGAATGTGTTCTGGTAGAACCGGGCACACCATCAACAGGTCATTGAAGCTTTTAGTGACACTGTTATTAAAATATCAAAAAAGCCTATATAACAACCTTCACAATGGAAGTTAACGAATACTTCGAAACTGTACTCCCTTTTGATGGCTAGAAAGTAATGGTCCAGTTTAGCATAAAATATTAAATAATTAATTTTCTCAAAACTGACTAATTCCTGGAGGTAACTAATATCTTATGAAATTCTTTGGGTTTAGTATTTTCTTAAATAATATTTCTTCTTTATTCACAGTTAATGCAGTGAAAAGTTGATGGTCAAAAAGAAACTGTAATCATCAATTTGAGAATGAAGAAAGAAACTATTCATGTCAAAGCATTATTTACACATATTTTTGTAAATTGTGTGACAATGCATTTTTGCATTTAAAAGCATATTCACATACACACACATTAGGAGAAATGCTACTCTTGTGCAGTGCACGAATCATCATTTTTACTGACTTCAGTTTTAAAAATACAAATACCAAGAGACACTGAAAAGAAACCCAACACATGTTAAATGTGTAGATTAGCATGTTCACAGTGCAAATTTAAATCATCACCTGCAAAAACACAAAAAGAAAACTTAATCTTTGGTAAGCATTTTCACTGAAGTTTAAAATACACATGCAGACACAGCCATGAGAGAAACATTTTCTTTGCAAAATGTGTGTGTCAGCATATTAAAATTGTTTGGCTTTTTAAATTAAATAAGACATGGAAATACACGCTGGAGAGAAACATTTCTCTTGTCAGGTATGTGGATCAGCATTCTCACAGAATTCCCTGTTGAAAAGGCACATGCGAACACACACTGGAGAGAAACCTTTCTCTTGTCAAGTGTGTGGATCAGCATTTTCACAAAAGTCAGACTTGAAGACACACATGCGAACACACACTGGAGAGAAACCATTCCCTTGTCCATTGTGTGGATCAGCTTTTTCACACAGTTCAGTTTTGAAGCAACACATACTAACGCACACTGGAGAGAAACCATTCTCTTGTCTAGTGTGTGGAACGTCTTTTTCACGGAATTCCAAATTGAAAAACCATATGAGAACACACACTGGAGAGAAGCCTTTCACTTGTCAAGTGTGTGGATCAGCATTTTCAGTGAATGCCACTTTGAAGCAACACATGCAAACACACACTGGAAAGAAACCCTTCTCTTGTAAAGTGTGTGGATCAGCATTTTTAGTGAATGCCAATTTAAAGCGACACATGCATACACACACTGGAGAGAAGCCCTTTTCTTGTCAGGTCTGTGGATCAGCATTTTCAGAGAATAGCAATTTGAAGCAACATATGCAAACACACACTGGAGTGAAGCCCTTTTTTTGTCCAGTGTGTGGATCCGCATTTTCACACAAATCATATTTGAAGCCACACATGCGAACACACACTGGAGAGAAACCCTTTTCTTGTCAAGTGTGTGGATCAACATTTTCACAGAGTAACACTTTGAAGCAACATATGCAAATGCACACTGGAGAGAAACCCTTCTCTTGTCAAGTATGTGGATCATCATTTTCAAGAAATTCAGACTTGAAGACACACATGCGAACACACACTGGAGAGAAACCATTCCCTTGTCCATTGTGTGGATCAGCTTTTTCACAGAGTTCAGCATTGAAGAAACACATGCAAACACACACTGGAGAGAAACAAAATCTGAAAAGTCACATGTAAACACAGGGGAGACCTTGTTCTTGTAAAGTATGTTTAGCATTTCCACACTAATTCACATAATAGACATGTGAATATACAATAAAGAACCATAATCAAATAAATTATATGGATTAGCTTTTTCACAGGACTTAAATTTAAAAACTTAAATAAAGTGTGTGGATTGTAATCTAGAAAGAGTTTTTATATAAAAACAAAACATAAAAATACAAACCCTATTTCTGTGAATGTGTGGATCAACTTTAGAAACACAGAAAAACATGTTACAAGGAAATTATATTCTTTATTTTTCTTTAAATCTGCACTTTAATGTCAATAGGAAAGGCCTGTATTTTAAATTATGTACATTTTCCATTGCAATTATTTTGACTGGTTTTCTTTCTTCCAGTAACAAGAAAAGTAACAATGTTGAATGAAGATACTTATATGATGAAAACATTTTTGTTGAGATTTTTTCTTGATAATTTAGCAGTTCTGGAGACAAAGATGCATTATTCTTGTTGAATGGCATTGTGACTAATAAGATGTCTTTTTCTTCTCTTCAGGATCCAAGAAACAGTTCTTGATAAAGTCCTTTAAAGTTTATGTTATGCTTTCTTCAAACATTTATACAAAAATTGTGTTCCTTCTCATGGAAGTTAATATGGCACAACATGTATGAATGCATATGTAGAAACACACACTGGAGAGAAACCATATTCTTTGAATGTGGATATTCATTTTCACAAAAGATATGAGAGAGAAACCATATTCTTATTAAAAGTGTGGATCTTATTTAGAAACCTTAATAATGTAATCAGGTGACAGTTGTTCTAACCATGTGCCAACTCTGGTTTCTCAATTTTACTTTGATGCTTACATGTCAATTGATTTCAACTTGCTGCCATAGTTGTACTTTAGTTTTTCCTCATATACCAAAGCTCTAAAGTTTGTAATCAAAATATACCAAAATGACATATACGTGAAATCGATATGTTTTATTTTAATATGTATTGTATATATTTTGATCACTAAATTGCATTAAAGGTCATTCTAGAACAAAGTAGCAGGGAATCCTGGTATTGCTTGGGAAAAAGTAACTTTTTGTGAGGAAAATGCATTTTCAAAGTTTTATTGGGATTTAAATAAGTGGTAAATGTGGAAAAGGTATTGCAACTGCCACCTGACTAATGGAAATTCTTTCTAAAAATAAAAAATATTATGGTGTTTGTGGCGTACACTTTGATACAATTCAAGTTT
>VCCN01000987.1:471698-487528 GCA_006491835.1 Architeuthis dux
TCCAAATGACCTAGAAGTCAGCAAATGCCAACATTGATTCACCAAATTCCAATCAGGCAATTTCAACCTCTACAATGTCCATCATTCGGGAATACCTTTGTAGCTGGACAATGAGTTTGAATCCTGCACGAACTTGGAACTGAAAACATAACCAAACGTTTAGCAAACTGCAATATTTTGCGGAGCAGATAGCAAAAGAAGTTGTTTCTTCATTGAATTGTTACTGGACCCGAGAAATGTTTTTTTTTTTTATGCTAACAGAAAGCAGGTGAACCAATGGCTCTCCCCAGGTCAGACACCAGATCCTCACTAAAATCACCCCTGCACCTGAAATATTGCTGTGTGTTTGAAATATTACAGGCATGATCTACATTTAGATATTGGAACATGGTCAGACTGTCACAGCTGATATTTTCTGTCAGCAACTGGAACGTCTGAACCAAGCTTTAACTGAAAAACATCCAGCGTTGGTCAATAGAAAAAGTGTCATTCTGCAGGATAATAATGCTAGACTGCATTCAGCAAGAAAGATTCAGCAGAAGAACAGAGATTTAGTTTGGCAAGTTTTACCCTACTCGTCCTATTCACCTGATGTTGCACCACCAGAGTACCATTTGTTCAGATCTCCGGAATACTTTCTAAATGATAAAACTCTCAGAAATATTGATGAGCTCAAACATGGGCTGTCAGACTTCTTGGCATCAAAGCCAGCTTCCTTTTATAAAGAGGGGATTGAAAAATTGGTTTCAAAATGGACAACTGTTAAATAATGATGACAGTTATGTAATTGATTGGACAATACATTTTTTTCGAATAAAAGATGTTTGTCTTTTCCTAAAATAAAAACGACATTACTTTCCGGTACACCTAATATATGTATTCTGGTCTCGAAATTAAAATGAATTCTGTAAGTTTTGAACATGTTTTGCTTAATTAATAGAAACCTATTCCTATACTCTTGGGATGAATATTGTTTTATGATAAGTGTGGTTCTGCATCTTCATTCCCATTGTTTTAAAGTTGCATTAAAACTCATCTGACCTTAAGATTTGAATATCTTTCTCTTTTGAATGTTAGTACTATAAAGAAATAGTGTTGGCTTTGTGGTGGTAATTTACATCATTGCTCAAAATGCCCACCTCGAAATAGTGAATGTAATTCCTGTAGTAAAACTGTCAGTATCATAGTCAAAACAGAAGTGAAAAGTCGCAGTTGCTTTTAGTCGTCGTGAGTTATGTACAGTTGTCGAAACTGTACATAACTCACCACGACTAAAAGCAGTTGCCCACACTGTGTGTCAACTTCCACCATTACTGTGTTGATAAATGGCTGTACAGCTACAACAATAATTGATTCAATCAGCCCTGACAGTTTTATAGACTACAAGCAGGCACAGAGACTTAAGCTGAAAATTAAGGTGCTTGAGCATGCTTAATGCAATTCAGCGCAGTAAGCTCAGACAGCCACTCAGGTAGCTGCTGCTCTGCCTACAGAGAAGTTGCCAATCATGACATTGGAAAATTACACTGTTACTAATAGCAGCGCTACTATTTTGCAAAAAGTCTCTGTCTCAGTCAATGCTGCTACTATAAACAAAATAGTGTTGGTTTTGTGGTGGTAATTTACATCATCGCTCAAAATGCCCAGCTGGAAATAGTGAATGTACTTCCTGTGGTAACATTGTGCTGTAATGTCACCTCATAAACAGAAGCGGCACAGGGACTTAAGCTATGAATTAAGCCTTGTGTGCGATATATCACATTAGCCATGGTCTCTAAATGTGCTCTAGTAAAGGGTGGATGTCATGCTGAGATTGTAATGAATAACAAGCGGTATCAGAACACTTGTGTGGAGATGATTGAAAATCTCTGTGGAGATATTCTTGGTCTTGATTTTCAAAGTAGAAGGAAATGAGTAGAGGGAGGTTGTGGCCTGTGTGCTGAAACCATCAGGTGTGGGGGTGTGGAAGCCAATTTCTCTGCAATCAGATAAATATGCATTTCTGTTATAAATATTATCTTTGGACCATGAAAGAATCAAGACACCAACTTGAAAATCTAGCTCCAAGTATTTTAAACATTGCTCTTTCCAGTGGTTGTTGGTAGGAAATTGTGCTGCTTGTTCCACAGCTCCATTCTTTCCTTTAAAAATGGTGCATTTTTGTCGTTTTTTAATTTGGGCCATTCTTGAGGCTTCATATCTCAGGATCTAGAAAAGCTAGAAAGACCGAGATTGTAACATTTTGTAGTGCATTGACATCACTTTCATCACAAGGTTGGATAGGTCCTGAGTAATGATTACTTAAAAATGGCTTCTCAGAAATACCAATGGAATTTGGAGCCCATTTTGACATCTTTTTCTGAAAAAATTATGCTCTCTGGAACTGACAACATTTTCAAAATCTACATATGAAGTTGACTCTGAGAACAAATTTTCAGTGCAGTAGACGAATGATTGCTAGTTGACAATGGAAAAAAATGTGGTCTTCGTTGCTTCAAACAAAGTAGTTCTTGTTCTTGGATCTATAGTGACTGAACGAGTAAATATATTGAGCTAAATATTTACAGTCTTCATTTCAAACCCGGATGAACATGTGAGGAAAGTTAGAGTAAAATCTGAGATAGTCGAGTGGAGCACTTTCCCAAAATTGGTCCACTTGACACGGAATGACCCATATGCTCCTTGAAATGTACTCGGTGGGGGGAGGGGGTAATCTATGGCAGGGGGATAGAATTGCCAGATGCACTAATAACACAACAGTAGTTCCCGTCTCAACTAGGTTGAAGATCCGTGTTCCATCTGCAAACCTTGGTTCTCTCTCAATCGAGGTGACCAGAGTAAGTACAGTTCCAGTAATTGTCAAGCATACAGGCGGACATAAAGTCATTTATGGCACATTGAGACACTCTATTTCATTATGACCCACAACAGCTTTATACAAATATCATTGTTACATACCTTAATTCCTGGCAACAGCAGTGATATTTTATCATGCCTTGGTAGCCTATAGCCCTAAATTGCGGATCAAGAGTTTCTGCCCAGGTCCTGTGAATAACTTTACATGGGGTTCAACACTTAAGAGGAAACTTTTACTTTGAAGTGAAATAACTGACCAAACTATAGTAAACTTACTTCTTATCATGTCAGCTTTTCAGTCACATTGGTGAAAGAAAGACTGTGTGATGGTATATATCCACACAAGATGGCAGCACTTTCCAGTCTACAGGTTTTGAGAGAATGGGTTTGTCTCACTGTGCCTCATGTCTCATTGTGCCCGGTCTCCCCTAACTACCTTTTATTTCTTTTTGTAACAAAAACAACGAAACTAAAAATGTTCTATTTCGTTATCTACAAAGTTATTTTTTTTTAATCTTTGATGCAGTTATCCTTGTATTGTAGCATGCATATTATTATATAAAGTTTTTCAGTGCAGTAGAAGTTCCTGTTGTGGAATGGTTGCTAGTTGAAAAAGGAAAAATAAAAAGGTGGTCGTCGTCGCTTCAAACAAAGTAGTCCTTGTTCTTGGATCCATAGTGACTGAACGAGTAAAGATATTGAGCTAAAGTTTTACAGGACTTCATTTCAAACCCGAATGAACATATGAGCAAAGGTAGAGCAAAATCTGAAATGGTCGAGTGGGCACCACTGGTCCACTTGACATGGAATGACCCATATGCTACATGGTGCTCTCCCAGAAACGATTGGTCTAGCAAACAAGTTAAGGTGGATGAATTCGGATGTGTTTATTGAGGTCATGAACCCTTTCATTCATCACACCCACAGCTCAAAGAAGGATCCTTCATTGCTCATTCTTGACTAGCATGAAAGCCACATTTCAATTCGTGTTATTACCTTTTTTGTGTATTGTATCAAACTCCAGTAACGCCAACTGGAAAAGCCCGATCCTACAGTTGTCATCTCTTTAATAACGCCACCTGTTGAGTGACCAACATCTATAATCAAAAACACAGTTTGATATGTGAATTCAATTCGTAATTCACAACACCTCCAATCATTACTTAATAGCTCCCACACACGTAATAATCAAACCGGCGGGGGTGGGGTGACGTCTGCAACTCGACCTGCGAATTTCAGGAACAACAGGGGTCTCCAATGTACTGGGAGAAACAGTTGTATCACATGGCAGAGAATCAGTAGCGACTGACCCTTCAGGTAAAAAAAGGAACTTCAGGTGTTCGAGGAACCATAGGAACCCCAGGCGCTGTAACAACAGAAACATTAGGCACCACTGCCTCAGCTGACTTGGGTGGAAGCTTCAGAAGTTTATCTACGTGTCGTCTCATTACGTTTCCATCCATTTTTGCTTCATAATTTACGGCCCCTAACTGTCGTTTTATAGTGCCTTCCACCCAACGTTAACCAGCTCCAAATTTCCGGACAAGAACGCGATCGTCAATACCAAATTCACGCAGTGGATGTAATATTCTTGTTCTACGTTCCATCACATACTAACTCCTTTGAATTTTATGACGTGTATCGGGTTTCAGTAGGTGAGTTTATATATATAACTGATGTTTGAACAATTCAGCAGGATAAGCTCCAGTTGTTGAATGCGGAGTAATTCTGAACGAGTACAAGAAACTGCTAACTTTTGTTTCATGTGTCCCTCTTCCGTCCACTTTCATCTTCTTTATCGCCTCTTTGGAGGAAGGTGCGATCGGTACGTTCACCTTGGCTATTTGAGATGGGTGATACGGAGCCGTAAATATGTACCAAATTCCATTGAACTTCATAAACTCTTCACTGATAAAACAGGGGTCTTTATCACTCACTAATATTACAGGAAGTAAGCTTCTCAATCGTGGCCGGGGCAACAGACGAATTCATAATACACACTTCCGTCCATTTCGAGTACGCGTCTACAACAATCAGGAACATATGTCTCATGAATGGACCGGCAAAATCCACATGCACCCTTTCCCAGGGCTGACTTGGATATTTCCAGCTATGAATTGTAGCTTTATTATGACTATTTGGACCCTTAATGCATACTTCACAAGTCTTGCATGTCATTTCAATATCAGCATCCATGTTTGGTCACCACACATAGCATCGAGCAAGAGCCTTCATGCGTACTATTCCTACATGGATCTGATGAAGTTCTTGCAACACTTTCAACCTCAATTTGGGAGTGATGACAACCCGATTTCCCCACAGTATCGCACCATCTTCACAATTTTATTCTTTCTGCTTGTTAAAGTATTGCGATAATTCAACAATTTCAGTGTGATTTCCCCAGCCATTCATGATCAATTCATGTACCCTACTCAGCGCAGGGTCTTTTCTAGTTCCTGGACGTACTTCATCTACAGTCACAGGGGAATTGAGAAAATCCATCATATGCACTCTATTTACTGAATTTGAACATGAGGGCATTAACAGTCAGCATTACCAGGCCTGCACAACTCAAAAGCGGCAAGGGCCACATTGATCGCAGAAAATTAGCCGCAGGCCAGAAGAGTAAATTTTCAGACTAAATTACAATTTTGTTTTAAAAAGTAGAAATTATGTGTGGATTATTTGTTAATATGTATAAAAAGTATTTACATTGGTAAGTCCAATAAGCCTGAGTTAGGTTTATACATAAACCTGGCTCATGGTTACTGGACTTCTTTATGATAGGAATAAACGTTTTTTTACTATTCGGGACCATTTTGTATTACAATAAATTGTTTGTTTTGCATTTTTTGATAGAATTATTGTGTGTTTCGTGTATAAATTATTGTTTCAGGAAGAAGACAATTAAAATACAATTATGATATTGTTTGAAATTGAAAGGAAAATGGAAGTTAATGAATTTGACTGGAAAATGTTCGGAAGTTTCCAGAAGGGACCTTAGTGCCCTTTTAAAAATTCAGTCAACTTCAAATGTTGCATCTCTTTTCGGCTACAAGCTTATCATATTCCGGAGACATGGAAAGTCGATATTTTCAAAATATCTTTCAAATGTTCGTCTGTTAAAGAAGAACATTGCTTTCTCTCATTATTGTTCATGGCGGAGAAGGTTTGTTCACATATGTATGTGCTATCAAAAATACTGAATATTTTCATTGCGAGTTAGATAAAGTTTTGGTACCTTTCCCTGTTCAAACTTTTGCCGAGGTCTTGCTGACTGCTTTTTCTGTGCTTCGTTTTGTAAACGGACGAAGCTTAACATTTGATAACCTCCAATTGGAATTGTACGGGCACTTCTTCGACCAATCTCAACTGAATGTATTCTCCTTTAGACAAAGTAAGTCTTCTTCAAATTCTGATAGAAGAATGTCAATTTGTTTGGCGTATTTTTCTCTCAACACAACATGTTTGATTTTGGGCATATGCTGTGCACAGGTAGGCAAATGACACCTTTCCCCTTTCGACAGCTGACTCCTGAAAAGTTTTAATTTCATTTTAAAACCTTTAACTGCTGCTACTAGATGAAATATAAGTTAGTCTTTTCGCTGAAGCTGAATATTGAGATCATTTAGGTGATTTGTATTGTCACTTTAGCGACAAGAAGGTTGGTCGGCTAATTTATGGTCAGTGACTCGTGGGCTGGTCGCGTAGTGTATGAGTATGTACGTGTGGATGCAGGATGGATGTACTCGTTGTGTGGAATGGGAAGAAGATGAAGATGAGGAGACTTTCTTTAGCCTTAAAAAGGGCTGGTGTGCATATTATAGTTTGGTAGAGATGGTTGTTTGCTTATTAGTAGTTTGGCGAGACTTTGTTGCTGGCCCTGAAAAGGGCCGGTGTCGCATGAAAAGGACTATTGTTATGCTGGAACACCGTTTTTCTGTTTGGACAGGGCTGTGAGGATCGCCTTTGTCCGGGAGTAGAAGTCACGTGATGCAAACGGAGGGAGTTGATTGGCCGGTCAGTAGAGAGCTGTTGAGGAAGAAAGGCTTACACCGCCGTGTTGGATTTTGGCGCGGAAATATGAACGTAGACACGAGGGGCCGTTTAAAAAGCAAAAACAAACAATGAAGATAGGTTATAAATGAAAGTTCGTTTAATAACGAAGAAAAATGACATGTCGAAAATAAAATGTGTCTACAAAGCATGCGAGGTAAAATACTATCGTAGGGAAAGAGAGAGTTAGAGTTGTTGGGAAGGAGTAGGTTTGTTCCGTAGTAGTAGGAGTGGTCACGAAGCGATTCGAACTTAGCAAAGACGGATTTTGTCGGTTGAGGCGAGGGATATAAGTGATCTGCATCGCGCGGTAGACGGAATCGGGTTTGCATTCGGCGCATGTGACTAACTCACTACAGTAGTAGGCTAAGGGTTTTTGTCAATACGGAACGGGCCATTAAGAGTAGGAGCGAAGATTTTACGTGCTAGCACGGACCAAAAGAATGAAGTGGGGGGGGCGGTGAAGTTAGGCTAGCTACTTATACTGGCTGACATCAGCAGCGGCTGAGCTGTGACGTCGGCAGAAAAGTAGGAAGCCTAATTTTCGTATTTCATGTGGGTTAATCATTTGGCGGCCGGTCGTCCATAACATCACAAAAGAAGAAGTCATGATTCCAGGTCTCACTTTCAAGCTCTTGAGATTATATTCCCTTGGCATAGATAACATTTCACGACACACAGGGCACACGGTTTTGGAGACAATAAATAAATGTTTATTCGTCCATGCAGGGTTAAAAGCTCTGTGCTCAGTTTCTATTTTTCTCTTTTTCTTTTCATTCGTGATATCCAATAATTTTTAATCGGACATACAGGACTAAAAATGGACACAATGTTGAAATATGGCATTACTATCAGTAATAGCAGCGTCCCACTACTGTAAACCTTTACCTAAGTTTAAATTATGCACAATTAATTATTATATATATTATTATATATAACCACATAATTATTTCACGAATCATGCATCCGGACTCAAGATTTATTAACGGCCAATCTCACTCTTCTTCGGTCATAATCGGAAACTTTCGTTCACAAAATCACACGTTAAAAAAACAACTTATTAAAATCTTAACTAAAATCGGACACAATGTCCGAAATCGGAAACATCTGGCAACCCTGGTTAGGGTCAGAATTTTGGCGTCAACTCTAAAAGTAGAATTGGCCCAGGTAGGGTCGAAAAAAAGGGAGACAAAGCGACGATGCGTGCTACTACTTGTAGTCCGGTCGGGGTCAACATCTTTGCGTCAACTCTAAAAATAGAATTGGCCCGCATGGATAAATATTAACTCTAAAAAGTGAATTGCTTTGTTTTAGGTCTTCTGGTTGCTTTCAGCAAGCAGTCCTAGGGTCAAAATGTGTCAACAAAGACGCCGAACACAATATTTTCTTGGTAGTTCGGAAAGCCCTTTTCTGATCTGCACTCCACATCCAGACTTTCTCCTTCTTTAACAAGCGTTGCAGTGGCTCAATTATAGTTGACAAATTGGGCAAATGATGATTGTAGTAGTTCAAAACCCCAAGATAGGCTTTCAACTCAGTAACGTTCTTGGGAGTAGGGGCCTCTTGCATTGCAGCATCTTTCTCTGGAAGCGGGGTTATGCCCACATTGCTGATTCTAAAGCCAAAATAGGTCACCTTCGGAAGGAGAAACTGACATTTAGCCCTTTTCCAATACAGACAACATTTTGTGAAGGTTATCAAAGTCACTGGTGTTGTGTTGGGCTAACACCAACGGAGATATATACCTAGAATTATCTTCCTTGTGGCATCCTATCATGGCGGAATTGAGTTTCCAATCATGCACCGTGCTAACGGAAAATAAAGAGAGCACACACATGGAGAAAAGGAGCTTGTCACTTTTCCTCCGAGCGTGAGCAGTTAAACAACATATTTGTCTTCGTCCTTGTTCCTTTGCTTCATCTTCCTTTTCAGTAAGATTCCCACGAGTTGGGAGACACTACAACTAGTATCATCAACCACTGAAACCAAAATATCATCTAGCCTAACTTTACAGAAAGAAATGCCCCTCAATCGCTTATCCATTTCATATTGAAAGATGCTGGTCGCACTGTGTACACCAAATTGTAAGCGAGTGGGTTGATACAGACCACGATGAGTATTAATAGAAAGCAGCTCTTGTGTTTCCTCGTCTAACTCCAGTTGCTGATAAGCATAACTCAAATCAAGCAAACGTCCTCCGTCCGTGGTTTTGGATATTTGACACAAAGTGCAGACATATTTATGGTTTGTTTATAGTTCCCATATAATCGAACAGTTGCCCCTTTGTCCTTGGGCACTGGTATGGAGCGAGATGTGTTGCCGACGCCCGGAATATTTGTGGAGGGAAAGAAGCCGGACCTATTGATGAGAATTCGGCCTTCTTGTGGGGGAATGGTTTTGTGGCACGACGGCTTGGGGCATTAGATTTCTCCATAGTACTGGTTTTTAAAAGGTGGGTTGAAATTGACTCCATTTAGATACGATCAATGGCAGGAAAGGGAAACAGCAACGAGAGACAAACGAAAAGACAATCTTGAAAGAGACGAACATTTCTTTAGTTAGTGTTCATGTGTGCATATGTAAAAGTCCATTGTCCGTGTATATGTGTGTAAATATTCCTTTGTTCGGGTATATTTGTTTTCGTGTATGAAACAGTTCATAGTTATATTGAAAATGTGTATGTGACAAAGAGTTCATAAGTATATTAAAATGTGTATGTAACAAAGTGTTCATAAGTATATTAAAATATGTATGTAAAATTAAGGGAATTTGCTTACTTGGTTCCGAGTTCTGGGTTGTTTTTATACACCGCCCGTCCGGGGTACGCGTGAAATATCACGCGCACGTGGGCGGGCGAAAATCTTTACTTTACGGCAGACTGGGAAAAAAGGAAGGATGATTCAAATCTCGCGCCTGTCACGTGATTAATTGCTGGTACGTGAGATGCGAAGTTTAGCTGACCGTGTGTGGAAATAGGGAACTACCCTTAATCACGGGGGACAACTCCGCTTTAACTCGCCACACTGGTACAACGGGTGCAGCCCAACGAGAATATTCAACCTTTTTTATAATCCCTTGTCTCTCTAGTCGATCTAGTTCCCTCTCAATTCCGTTCCTTAGTGAATAAGGTAAGTTACAAAACCGTGGTGTTGCTGTCTTATCAACTGGTATATTCACCATAACATCTTTTAAATAGTGGGGCAGCTAATTGCAAAATTGTTTAGATTGTGATACAAGCATGATATTTTGCATGTGGTTCCCCTTTAGGCTGCTTATTAAGAAATTAATGTTAGTCAAAGAAATCCAATATGGCCGCAGTTTTTCAAAATGGCCACCAAATTATGGCTATTGGATGAAATTATCTTCATATAACCAAAACAAACTGTCCAAAATTAGTATATGAGAGTCAATTGCTATATTTTGAAATATGGAAATTTTTTCTTTCAATATCTGGGTTTGTAGGATGTATTTATTCATTATTATTGGAAGATTTAAACATGTTATGTCTCGGTTGTCTAATATTTTACTTGATGATTAAGTTTTCATGGTAATCTAGGCATCTGAATGCATCATTGTGTATTTATTGAATCTTAGAACTGGCACACACAGCTACAAAGTGCAGTGCAGTGCAGCTCAGGCTAAACCGGTAGTATTTGCATCTTCCATGGCATTCGGTCTTAATCTGCGTTTCGTCATCTGTTGGCAATACTTCGAAGTAGGTTGGAGAGTCATCCAGCAAACCTTCCATCCCTCAACATGATTTGTCCACCCCCAGTTACTAGAATTCAGGTAGTGTGGTCTACATACTTTCGCCTGACTCCATACACATCCTGCTTGAAGGACGCCGTCTTGAGTTAGTGTAATAGAGTTATATGTCCGTTGTTCTCTTGCAAACAAGTCCATCCGTTCCTCGTTAACTCCTACAGTAGTACTGGACCTGGCATACATGGTGACTACATACATCTTTAAATTCTGCATATCAGTACCATCAATAACTGTTGGCTAAGTTTCGAGAAGACGACTGGGGCCTGATCATAGACATTCCAAGTGTCCCAAGCAGACTTCTTTCCTTTGCCTCAAAATGGTGACACTACATCATAACCACTAAAAGCATGGAAGAACAGGATTCCTTTTTTCCTGCCTAAGTACTGAGCAGATCCTATGAACTATGACCCATTTCAGGGTTCATCCTTGACCAAAGGCAATCCACAGTTTTGCAAGACCCAGCTCTTTCCAGGATAGAAAACACGATACTTCTATTACAATCACACCTGTGTCATTTGCTTTAATCATAAGTAGCTTGTTGTCATTTAGGACTGCATGCGCAAACATTCATGTATCTTACTCTTCATGGGTCTGTTAGAAAATGAAAGAGCTCCATTTTGTTGGTGTTGTCTCCAAGAAAGTTGTGCCAATTATTGGGTGTGTTGGTTAAGTCTGTCACCCTTCTTTTCATTCCATGCCCTAGCTTTGTTCTTACCTCAGCCTTCAGACTAGATGGAACGTAAACATTAAACACTATATCTGAGCGCTGGTACTTTGATGCATAGGCATACTGACCGAAAGTTTTTGATGCTCGGATTTCCAAAGCATTCACTAATGCTGAGCCATCGATGACAATAGCATCTGCCGCTGGTTCAAGATTTGGCAGCTTGACTTTGGATTCAAGGACCTCAGCCAGTTGAGATTTCTTGGTTACATGAAGCTATCCATTGTCACTCAGAGAGGCAGTGTCTTTCGAGTAGAGCTGCTTAAATGTGCTTCTCTTTTGAAGAAGTCAACTTTGTGCTAAAATGTGCATTGCGCCTCGGATTAAAGTGCTACCATGAATGCGTGACATTCACATGTACCTTTCTCATAGCGTGTGACTACTAACGCAGCACTGCCAGGATTGGCAATGTCCTTTGTGTCAAGGGTGAAAAGGTCATCTGACCCTTCCGGAAAATGTATAACTTTGTGGTTAGCTTTTCTACTCTCACAACAAATACCCTTTGAGCCCGTTGTGTTTAATCATGATGTTTACTATTGCCGGATTCTCACCTCCAAACATTCACACCATATTATGACCTTCCATAGATCTCTCAGTTGAGAACTCTTTTTCGAGCACACTTTAGGAAAATATCCCCCAAATAGGCTCCACAGGATTCCCGCCTAAAGCTACCAAGATAGGATCAGACATAAATCATTCAAGTTGTCAACACTAGGCTCCGGGGGTTTCTGACCAATCAGAGAACAGCATTTCGCGATATAAGCAAATGCTTTCACACAATCTTCAGAACAGCCTGGACTTTTGATCTCCTGACTCCTCGTCAGAGAGATCGCGGTTTCTCTCACATGTTTTTCGTATTTTCATTCATTTCTTGTGGCATTTTGTATCTATTCGGCAGTAGGCCAATTTCAACATTCTTTACTTTCCTTCACCAAGTTCCTTTGTCACAACATCGTGTATACCTTTTCCTTTCCTTCACCACTGACCAACCATGTCATCTCGTTGACTACTGTCCCTACGTGACTTACTTACACACTAGTACAAGTTAGGGACACACGCTTCGCCCCATAGGGACATAGACTTACTTACGACCCCTTACCAACGAATAGGCATATTGCTCATCCCAACCTAACATCAGACCATAACTTTCATTGTAGCTAGGAAACCAATATACGATCATTTATCCTCATGGAGTCAGATAAATACTTTCTCTCCTCAACAAATATATCCCACTTCCCCGCTACACTATGTTGAGCTACATTCTTGACATCTGATGAATTCTCATACTCCTGAACAAGCCATCTCACTTTAGCCCCAGCAACCATCCATCTTTTGAGTGCTGATAGATCTTCGGTAAGGCCAATGGTTCCTCCATTGCCTTTTATACTAGCATTTGCCTGTTCATGGGATTGGTCTATTGCTATGGCTAAGAACAGTATGTTTAATTAGTGGACAACAAGATTTACTGCAGAGAACTCTTTCGCCACATCTTGGTATTGCATTTCAAGTGATAACATGTCTCTGGGGTGTATATAAATCCATAATGTGTTGGCAAAGAAATAAGGTATCAGCTATGTGGGTGCTTCACAGTAGAGACCAAAGTTTGCTTCTCTGCTTTCGTTGCCAACACCAGGTACCAAAATTGAAACTGGGGACTCTGCTGTTTGCGCAATCCACACCAGTCTTCCAGATTCAATAAATTAATCCACTTCTCGACAGCCCCTTTAGTGTATTCTTCATAAGCTGATGAGAAGGGTGTGTAGAGACTGCAGGTTGTTCTATGGCGTGCCTTTGTGACACTAGAGACTGAACAAATCTGCTGTACCATAGGATGCAACACCAAACATGCTTCCCTTCACCATAGAACTTTGGCCACTGCCACATAATCTGCTTAGCTATTGCATACATTGGCTGGTCGGCAGTTATAACAGGTACTTGTCCTGGATTAAGGAAATACACCGTTTGCTTAATCTTTGCCATCATATGTGTTATTGTAGCCACAAATTACCTTCATCTCTAAGGACAATCTCAGATGTACAGAGTTATTCACTTCTTCATTGAATCTCACCGTTTCACGTCATTCATATTCATGTGTCAAGACTGGTTTGAATAAAGTGAGTGTTGATGAGATACTTGGAGACAGTAACATACTGTCTAGGATTCATTTCAGTGAAATGAACTGGAGGGATATTAGTGAACGATTCTGGAAGGTCTCGGACTGTTTTTAGCTTACCATCTTGAATTTGCAGTGGTGAGCGTAACTGACCTTTGTTATCTGAGCTGGGATGTTGAAAAAGAGCAATACTTATTCCATGGAAGGATTTCTGTGCTGTCGTAGAAGTTGGGTTTTAGTCAATGTTCTCCATGGCAAATGTTGTGAATAACCCTTTCCTTAAGATAGGAGGGCATACTACACCGTCTTCAACATGGTGATCACAGTACCCCCTAATTGTGCTGATATTTCTATGAAATACTAAAGCCATTGTCATGCAACATTTCAATGAGATGTTTCTTTCTGGTCTTTGCAAAGACAGACGAAAACAGGAAATGGTGCGTCTCGGTCTTTTGAATGTCTGTGACATGCTGCTGCCTGTAATCCTAGCATGACAATTATACTGGAGTAATTGGGCCATATCAATAGCTGTTTTGGATGCACCAAATTGCAACTGTGATTTAATGTCTCCATGCAGATAAATTGCCGAAGTATTGTAGGGACTGATTCAATACATCATGTTTGTAAACTTCTATCTGTTGTGTTCTTGTTGTTCTTCTTGTGGTAGCTGTGTGAAATTAGAATGCGTTTTGATTCGTAATCTGTTTAAGCGTGTTAAGAAAAGAAGACAGAACAAGATAACACGTGTGATAGGGTTGATTAGCCTGGTAAGAAGTGAGCCTTCCCCGTTCCCACTTCCGGTTCCCGCTTTTGGGGACCGGAAACGGAATGGGGTTTGCTGGGAGCTTGCCTCGGCATGTTTATTAATACAGATATATTTATATAAACATCACACTATCAAATTTGGTCTTGTGATCGAGCATGCGCCTGCGTATTATCTTTGCAGTATGAGATAATCCACGTTGTTTGTATGCTGTGTTTTGTTATCGTATTTTGCATCCGCAAGGATTACCAAATTTGCTTCAGAAAAAAACATCATAATTCCCCAACTGCTAAGGTCCACCACACTTGCCACATACGTAATAGATTTTGAAATAATGGGCTATCGATTGGTGAAAACCCCCATGTTTATATCTTCATTAGTTTGCTACTTTCCAAGCTACTGAGCTTCAAAAAGCGTGACGAATGGGTCGGCTCATTTAAAAGCAAATCTATATGTAAAAGATATGTTATCGAATGTTGAAAACTGCATGTTTCTATCTTAGTTTCCGAGATATGGGGTAGTTCTGTGACCAATACACTTGATAAGAGCGACCTGGCCTACGGTTTGGTTGCAAGTACAGGTTGATTTTCAAGTGGCTAAAGTTATTTATATATCAACTAACCCTTGATGAGTCCCTGTGCAAAATTACTGCTTGTATCACAAAGTGAACGATTCGGCCAAAGTTTGCAGTTATCTGCCCCACTAAAACGGCATAGCTTCTCGCTAAACACTGAATCAAACTTTGCCAGCATCCTTCAATGTCGACGGAACTTATTTCCCAACTAAACGAAACATGGCTCGCCAATCTAACTTCACTTTCTACAGCCAATTTCTACCCAGAAATGTGTCAACCTCACCTTCCACAACCAACAACGGCAGACAATTCTCGCTTCCTTCATATAAGGCATCAACGTTCACTACACCACATGGCTTCACCAACTCCCCGGTATATGATTTCAACCTCACCGACGTTTCTTGCAATCACCCAATTCCTTAAATCTGTTCAGATTCATCACTGAACACGAAGCACCTGCGTCTACCTCCATCATCACCTTCTGATTATTCACTTGCACAGGCGGTGGACGTGACACACGAATTGTATGCAGCCCCACCACTTCCATATCTTGATCTGCTCCACTTAAACGACTATCATCAATGTTATTCACTGCAGTCTTTCGGTCCCCCTTCTTTTTCCCATCGAATTGACTCCTTCCGTCCTGTCTACATTTTCGGCGTATATGCCCGATCCGCTTGCATCCATAATTCCTTATTTTTAAAGGGGCACTTATCAGCAAGATGGCTGGTACTTCCACAGCGGTAGCATTCACGTTTCTCTGGCAAACTATAAATGGGATTCTCAGATTCATTCCCTGACAGCCTGTCATGTTGCTGTCCCTGGCGACACAATGGAGCGAACTCCTCGAGTTACCTCCCTTGCCCCAACCCATAAAACGGAAATGAGTCCCCGGTCATGCGCCAGGCACACCGGGGAAAATAAAGAAAACGGCGATCGGTAAACAACACATTTGTCTTTGTCCTTTGTTTCATCTTTC
>VCCN01000987.1:493076-507262 GCA_006491835.1 Architeuthis dux
TATAAGGGTTAATAACAAAGATTATTACGATACAATTTAAAGATTTCAAGTTACAGTCGTTTTAATCGACACTTGTCACTTTTTGCCAAAAACCCATGATAGTTGCTATCGTACACTATCAGAAAACAATGACAACGATCAATAACATTTTAAATAAACTTTCAATTTTATTATTTCTTGACTATTTTAAAACAATATAAACAACGGTCCTCGTATTTCAAAATGAATAACAATTGAAAGAAAGTCTAATATTTCACAGATAAATTATAATCTTAAGTTATAAAATCATACTGTTAGTGTTATGGTTCAGATATTTTCTATAATCTTGTAAATAAAAAATTAATTAAATAAACTATAATCTTACGTTTCATTTGTTATGGTTCACATCATTTTTATTAAAATTCTAAAAATCCTTCTTGAAACTTTTAACAAGAAAATTAAGTACGAAAAAAAGAAATGTTACCTTCTTTTCTAAAGAATACGGTGATGGCTGAAATTGATCAGTTCTAATCAGACAATCCATTTTTGAATGCCCAAAGGTAAAACTTTGCCATCATTCTTTTAAAAAATTGGATATTTTACCATTTTTCCTCTCATTTTATCAACAAAATGCAAATTAAATGTTGTAAACTGTGGATATTTTAACTCAAGGGACGCAATTATGTTGAGCACCGCTTCCCGATTCCCTTTGTTCACGCCACCAGTCAAAATATTTTTCCAAGATAATTTGTCGTTTGTATAATGAATCCTGAATAATCATCTTTGCATCTGAAACATTTTCAAATATTTGAAGATAATCCAGGTAAGAATTTTTATTTTTTTAATTCTGGAATTTTGAAATCTCAACATTTTCCTATGTTTGTTGTTTTATGAAAATGACCTTCATTTCTTCGGGAAGAAACGAAGGTCAAATTCAGTCAAATTACTTAGGAAAAATACATTTTCCTACAAAAATATCAATGGTTTGTTAAACTTAATGTTAACATTCGTCTGAATTTTTTCTCTCTTATTATGAAATATTTAAGGCTCTTTTATATAATTTTGCCAGGAAATTATTCACTGCGGCACCGAAACGGTGTTACTACGATGGTAGTCCCCCACATATAATCTGCATTACGGAAATTTCATCCCTTACAATTCATAGCGGGAAAATTAGTTAACTAAATACACACATGCTCATATATGCTTTATATATACACACACATACATATATATCAGGGGCAGATTCCAGATTTTGAGCACGGTGCTCTAAATCGAAAAACTGTTTGAAGGGCGGTCGGGTCCAAATGAAAAAATTATTTTTACAAAAAAATACGTAGAACGAAAACATTTTAAACATCAATATTTTCAAGGTTAATTTATGATTACGTGGGCATATTTGTTTTTTTAAATTTTATTTATAACCTTTTTCTGACAATCCTACGTTTTGTGAACGAAAACATTTTAGCCATTGTTGGGTTTAACTACGGATGTACATAAGGGCAAAACCAAAGAGACGTACAAATGATTAATAGAAAGGAAAATGCTATATTCTTACCTGAATTGCATATATATTAAGACATATAAATACATAATCTTTCGGGAATTATTTAATTCAATATGTAGTATTTAATATTAATTATGTTACTATTTTTTTTATTTATAACATTTTTCTATTATTATTCGTTAATTATAATCATTTATTAATATTTATCATGGTTACAACCAAATACTAACTCATTTAAATATTTGAATTCCGGCAAAATATATGCACAGTTCAAGCAATTGAACAATATTTTTATTTTTTTAAAAGTTTTCTGGGGAAAATTCTCGCATCGCAACAATTTAATTTCTCTTTGAAAACTTTCTTTGCACTACTTTTATTTATCTTGTGCGTCCCTTATGTGCATCCGTAGTCAACTTCGACAGTGGTTAAATGTTTTTGTGAACAAATATCTTCATATTGATATTTTTTTTTTAAAGTGTGCTTTATCCAAACGAGGTGGGGTGGGGTTACGGACCCCCTAAATCTGCACCAAGTTCAAATTCTGGCTGAGACAGATTGCATTTTCTCTTCTACGAACTACTGCTCTTAGGTAGTCATGTATCCCCCACCCCACCCCGCCAGCACATTATGGGTTGGAGTGTCAGAGTAAGGCCCATTACTCCACCCCATTTCTTATTTGTGGAAGGCTTGTATCCAACAATGGTTTTTAAAAGGCTGAAGGCGCTCCTATACCAAACTTATGGAAAAATAATAATAAATCCAACATATTAGGTCTGTATCACTAATAGTGATAAAAGCATTTTGCCAAACGAGTCATTTGTCCAACTTCCGGCATTCATAGCTCCTTTAATATGGCATATACAGCTTTGAAACTTTGTTACTAGGGTTAACTTCTTTTGTAGAATCCAAAAGACCTGGTGTATCTTATGTACTCTTCTTCCTACAAGGCTCTGAAAATGACCTTAAAATCCAAAACATAAGAAAGATGACACCCAATTTGAGAGCTTCCCACTAAAACAGTATGCTAGATAAATCATTAATAGTTTTTTTTTTCCTGTCATTTATAATATATTAGTTCATGGCATTGGCACACACAAGAAAACTCACTAAATACCAACAATTAGTGGAACATTGCAAGCCAATCAAGATGGGATACCAGGGGTTCGCTGGATACTCAATGTGTAAAGCACTGACAAGTATTGGCATAGTGGAATCAACAAAGAGGAGGGCAATAAGATCAATCACTGAGAAGGGCAGAAGAGCATCCAAGTGACTTTGGATTAAACGTTCAAGTATTTGGAAGGCTGCTAATTGAGAAACCAGAAAAGTTGCCGCTCTCTGCAGGCAGCAAAGATTATTCAGACGGCTGTGATTTCATGTTTTGTTTATTTTTTTGCCCACATCGTAAATACTTTGAGGGGAAAGACCATTTACCCCCAGAAAAGATTGTAGCTTACCGCTGCAAGCTAGAACTTGATCAGTTCTGTCTGGGTCACCTGGGCAAGGGGATCTGATGTTGGGAGACCCGAAACCCCCCCCCCCTGATCCCAGGCACAGAACATCACTGAGGATACATCCTGGAGCATCCAGAAGATGTATCGAATGAAAGTAATTACTGTTATTGGAGTGTCAGAATGATTGTTTGTAATGTGCTCCATTTTCGAATGTACTCAAAATTGCCTATTTTCATATCCTCATTTGAGCATGTGTGTAGTTATTCACTATTTTCATGTTTACCATGTATTCTTATATATCTCAAGATGATCTGACAAAAGTTTGGTCATATTGCTGAGCTTCCTTGGAGAGTTATGATTTTTTTAATGCATATGGGGTGTGTTGCAAAGTTCTCAGTTTGAGAAACGCTATCAGTTCTCAGCCCAACTAACTTCCCAAAATTTGAGTATTATTTTCTCACTGTAAAGTGTTAATTTGCAGGATCCTTTATCTTTAAAAAGAGATTTGTTTCTAGGTCATTCCCATCTTGGTCAGCTAAGAACTTTTCATCACCCGTCATATTAAATATTCAAAACTTTATCAGTGTCACAAAGTGACTTATAGAGTGAGCAAAAACTATTTGTTTGCTGAAATATTTACTGAAATGTTCTTGGCCTCCATACACATGACCTAATATGTTATAAGTGACAGGAAAAAACTATGAGTGCTTTATCTAGCATACTGTTTGAGTGAGAAGCTCTCAAATTGGACATCATCTTTTTACGTTTTGTATTTTCAGCCATTTTCAGAGACTTGTAGGAGGAAAAGTACATAAGTTACATCTGATCTGGCTCTAATTTTGGATTCTACAAAAAAGTTTGAGAAAGGTCTCCATTTTCCAGCACTAACACCTCAATATTCTTTAATCTATATATATGTAGAAGTAAACAACAGAATTTTGGACATGAGATGTGAGCTAGAGCCAGGTCTATGAAAAAATTGGTTGGGGTTGAAAAAGCTTTTTTCTGTTATTTTTAGAAATTTGATATCTTAATCTTAATCCGAACTTCCACTTTGAAAGATTTAAATACGGTGACACTAAAAGCTGCACTGGCCTACGAGGACATGCCCCGGAGTGTGTGCGAGCAGGCACTTTCCATTAGATTGAAAGCATAAAACATTATTTGTGAAAAAAATATTTGACTTATTCAAATCTAAACACGATTTTGTATTCATGAAAGATGACGCTGAATTTTTCAATTTTCGATAATATTTTATCTTTCATCACCATTTTTATAATATTTTCTTTTATCATCATCTAAAAATGACCTGGAATTAGGCAATTCTTTTTTGAAAACTGCTGATGATTATAAAATTGTTTTGATTTCTCTTCTATTGAATAGTTTTGATACCATTAAAATAATATTATTTGCCAAAAAATATTGAATCTGTTAGACTTTTAAATTTAAAATGTAAAGACGAAAAGTTATTCTTATGTTTCAATCTTTTTGTTTCTAAGATTGTAAATGGTTTCATACATTTACATTTCTTTTGTTGGTTAACAGTTAAAATGTAACTTTTTTCTTTATTTTTTAATGAGTAATGAAATGTCTGGTTCCTGATTAACAAAACTTATAGAAATATAAAAATGCGAGTCTCTAAATGATATTCCATTGAATTATTGTTGTTTCCAGAAAAGCAGGATATCAATTTTATTTAGTAATCACACATTTCATGTGCAATATGTTGAATTCATAGAAACACAAACTGAGTTGTTATAAATTACAAATTGCAAATAATGCATTAATTTAGTATTTTCTTTAAAAATACTTCTTCTTTATTTACAGATATTGCAGTGAAACATTGATGGCCAAAAAGAAACTGTAATCATCAATTTGATGTTGAAGATGAGAATTTTGAAAAAAACATTTACACGTATTCTTGTAAATTGTATGACTATGCATTTTCACATTTAAAAGCATATTCACATACACAGATATTTGGAGAAATGTTACTCTTGTGCAGTGCATGGATCCTCATTTTCACTGATTTCAGTTTTAAAAATACAAATATCAAGAGACACTGAAGAGAAACTTTGTTAAATGCTCAGATTAGCATTTTCACTGCAAATTGAAATCATCACATCACACAAAAAGAAACCATATTCTTGCAAAGTCTGTAGACCAGCATTTTCACTGAATTCACATTTAAAAGTACACACACAGACACCACCAAGATAGAAACCTTTCTTTAAAATGTGTGGATCAGCATATTAAAATAATTCAATTGCAAACACACACTGGAGAGAAAAACACATGAAAATACACACTGAAGACAAAACCTTTTATCAAGTGTGTGAATCAGTATTTTCACAGTGTTCAGCTTTGAAGATACACATGCAAACACATTTTTGTCAAGTGTATGGATTAGCATATTCAGAGAATTCCAAGTTAAAATAACACACACAAACACGGTAAACCTTAATCTTGTGTGTAAATCAGCATTTTCGGAGAAATCCAATTTGGAAAAACACATGCAAAAACACACTGGGCAGAAACCCTTCCTTTGTCAAGTGTGTCGAACAGCATTTCCAAAAGGTTCCTCTTTGAAGAGACATGCAAACACACAGTGGGGAGAAACCTTTCTCTTGTCGAGTGGGTGGGTCAACATTTTCACAGAATTCCCCTTTGAAAAACCACATGCGAACTCACACTGGGGAGAAACCTTACTCTTGTCAAGTGTGTGAATCTGCTTTTTCACGGAATTCTAATTTGACGATACACATGCGAACACACACAGGGGAGAAACCTTACTCTTGTCAAGTGTGTGGAACAGCATTTTCAAAAAGTTCCTCTTTGAAAAGACACATGCTAACACACAGTGGGGAGAAACCTTTTTCTTGTCAAGTATGTGAATCAACATTTACACAGAAATCCCTTTTGAAAAACCACATGCGAACACACACTGGAGAGAAACCTTTCTCTTGTCAAACGTGTTGTTCAGCCTTTTCACAGAGTTCATATTTGAAACAACACATGCAAACTCACACTGGGGAGAAACCCTTCTCTTGTGATGTGTGTGGATCAGCATTTTCAAAGAGTTCCAATTTGAAGCAACACATGCGAACACACACTGGAGAGAAACCTTTCCCTTGTCAAGTGTGTGGATCTGCATTTTCAGAGAAATCCAATTTGAAGATACATATGCGAACACATACGGGAGAGAAACCTTACTCTTGTCAAGTGTGTGAATCAACATTTTCACAGAAATCACTTTTGAAAAATCACCTGCGAACACACTCTGGAGATAAACCTTACCTTTGTCAAGTGTGTGGATCTTCATTTTCACAGAATTCCTCTTTGAAGAGACACATTCGAACACACAGTGGGGAAAAACCTTTCTCTTGTCAAGTATGTGGATCAACATTTTCACAGAATTCCCTCTTGAAAAACCATGTGCGAATACACACTGGAGAGAAACCTTACTCTTGTCAAGTATGTGGATCTGCATTTTCTGAGAATTCCAATTTGAAGATACACATGCGAATACACACTGGAGAGAAACCATACTCTTGTGAAGATTGTGGATCAGCATTTTCACAGAGTTCAAGTTTGAAGCAACACATGCGAAAACACACTGGAGAGAAACTGTTCTCTTGTCAAGTGTGTGAATCTGCATTTTCAGAGAACTCCAATTTGGAAATACACATGCAAACACACACTGGAGAGAAACTGTTTTCTTGTCAAGTGTGAGAATCTGAATTTTCAAAGAGTTCCAATATGAAGCAAATATGCAAACACATACTTGAGAGAAACCCTTCTTTTGTCAAGTGTGTGTTTCAGCATTTTCAAAGAGTTCCAATTTGAAAAGTCGTGGGGAAACCATGTTCTTGTAAAGTGTGTCGTTTAGCATGTTCATTTTAATTCACATAATAATACATATGCGAATATACAATAAAGAAAAACCGTAAGCAAATTATATGGATTAGCTTTTTCCCAGGATTCAAATTTAAAAACTCACATGCAAACACACAATTCTTTTTTAATAAAGTGTGTGGATTGTCTTCTAAAGAGAGTTCTTATATGAAAATCAAACACCACAAAGAGAAACCCTATTTCTGTGAATGTGTGGATCAACTTTGAAAACACACATGGAAAAACATGTTACAAGAAAATTATATTCCTTTTGTGAAGTATTTAATTCTTTATTTTTGTTCAAATCAGCAGAAAAACATGTACTTCAATGTCAACAGGAAAGGACTGTATTTTAAATTATGTAAATTTTCCATTGCAATTATTTTGACTGGTTTTCTTTCTTCCAGTAACAAGAAAAGTAACTATTTTTGCTGGGATGTTTTGATAGATGTTTTCTTGATTCATTTGAAGCTACGAATTTACCGGTTCTGGAGGCTAAGATGCATTATTCTAGTTATTTCCCCATTTTGACTAATTTAAAGAGTCACAGACTGGCATCTTGACTAATGAGATATCCCTTTACTCTCTTCTCGATACAAAAACAGTTATTGGTACATCCCTTATAAATTCCTTCAAGGTTTATGTTATGCTTTCTTGAAACAAACATTTATACAAACTATTTTGATTAAAAATGTTGCTTCTTCTCACTGAAGTCTAATATGACACAACATATATGGATGCACATAGCTGAGAAACCATATTCTCGTGACATATGAATATTCCTTTTTGGTGCATATGTAGAAACACACACAGGAGAGAAACCATATTCTTTGAAGAATGGAACTTCATTTCCACAAAGGTCACATTAAATGTGACATACAAACACTAGAGAGAAACCATATTCTTATTAAAAGCATGGAACTTTCAGCAAGAAATATTCTGCAGAGGATCAGAGATTTAGCTTGGGAAGTTTTACCCTACTCACCTGATGTTGCGCCATCAGAGTACCATTTGTTCAGATCTCTAGAATGGGCTATCAGACTTCCTTTTACAAAGAGGGATTGAAAAATGGGTTTCAAAATGGATAACTTAAATAACGATAACAATTATGTAATTGATTAGACAATAAACTTTTCTAATAAAAGATGTTTTTCTTTTCATAAAATAAAAACAATATTACTTTCTAGTACACCTAATATATATACTCTGTTCTCAAAATTAATTTTGTAAGTTTTTAATGTGTTTTGCTTAGAAAACCTATCCGTATACTTTGGGATAAATATTGTTTTATGATAAGTGTGGTTCTGCATCTTTATTCACATTGTTATAAAGTAGCATCTATTTGATATGTTAAATTGTTATGAAGTAAATTAAAATACCCAGTTGAGTATTATTTTTCCACAGTTTACATTATCTTTGTATGCTTTACTTTTTTTTAATGTGACTTTAGGATTTTAAAATTTGAAACAGTTCATTATACCCGATGGTTGCACCTCGTTCAGTAAATAAGAAGTAAGTGCGGTAGTTCACTGCCTTTAACGAACAGCATTTGGTAAATGCAAGGGTTGCTGCCACAAGTGATTTCAGAAATGCACGCAAAAAAGCACAAAACGACATACCTGTTGACTCGAGCAAGTATGTGCGTGCCAGAATTCCTTCACACCAACGTATCCCATCAGTCCTGGCACATGCGCAGTTGGTGATTGGTCCTTGCATTTATCAAACTTCATTTGGAAAATAAGAAAACAGTTTGGTTCTTTGTTGGAAGATGGGTCTCGAGATACAACAAAAAAATCACACTGTGCTACCAAAAAAATGTAAACATGGTGCAAAAAATTCTGTCATATTATTCATTGCTGTGAGACACAATAAATGTATTAAAAAACTCCAAAGCAAACAATAATTTATTAATTGACAATTTCATACAAAACTTAATATACAATTCCATCATTTTCATATGAATATTATTCGTATTTATTGAAACATGTGACACAGCATCCACATTTGAATTTTAATTTATTTTGTAAAGTTTTCTTTCAATTTCTAAAACCAAAAGTTATGATTTATATGGTGAAAAAAAAGTATCACAGAAGACATTATACCATATCAATGGGTTTCTGGCAGTATCGGTATACCACAACCCACGTGGGCTTCATTGACTTTGTTTGTGACATGAGCGAAGGAACTCTGCTGAAATTGATTAAAAAGTATATTCTGTCGGGTAACATAAACTTGGACAATTTTCTCTTGCAACAGAGATATGGTGTCAATGCCTTCAAAAATATAACGGTACAGATATCCGAAACTACCCAATGCCTTAAAGTGTTTTTCTTTCTAAATAAATCAAAATAAAATAAAAATGATTAAATTTCGTATGGAAGTATTGTTAATTGTTTTGTATCAAAGAAATTATCATTATACAGTTTGTTTGCTTTGTAGTTTTTTAATAAATGTAAAAGAAAGTTTGTTATCGTCGACGTCTACGTATTTGTAACATTTATTGAAGTCAGTTCGGATGGATTCAAGTGTTCGTTAAAGCCGAAATTTGTTATCTTGAGGTTCGTTAGTGAGGGTTTACTGTATTTATCTCCCTGAACCTGGATTGAAATTCTCAATAGGATGATGGGTTGGACATGTTCTTGCACATTTCTATTTCCAGAGAGTATAGAATACAAGGTCTGATAAAAAAAATACCCAGACTGCATGTGTAACTTAAAATCTTCGGTGATGACAAAAGTAGATACATGAAATCAGGTAGGCAGCAATTGTGAACCAAATGTAGTTGATTTCATTTAAATATCTCAATTGTATCAGATTCTATTGTGATTTTTGTCAGCCCTGCTATTTTACAGATGGACCGGATTGGAGAACAGAGAGTGTGTGAAGTATTGTTTCAAACTTGGGAAACTTAACTTTTGAAAATGGCCTTTGAAGAAGATGCTCCTAAGATTGTTCTTGTCAAGAAGATTTAACCAAGGATTTGAACATTTTGCTGCAAAGATTGTTTCCTCGTCTTCTGGCAGAAAACCAGAACAAAAACAGTAGAAAACTTTTGGAAAAGGCTGAAACTGACCCACACTTCTTAAATAAGTCAAACTTCACATGGACTGGATTGAAGAGCAGAGAGTCTATCTGTAAAATAGCAGGACTGAAAAAAAATTCAAGTACAAAGATCACATTCAGTTCACATATGCTACTGACATAATTTCATGTATCTATTTTCGCCTTGGCCTGAGCAGATTTTCAGCTACACAACGCAGTCCGGGTATATTTTTTATCAAACCTTGTATTTTCATATCTATGGTAGTTTAGGTACTGTTATCAAAAGAAAGATATTTTTTTCTTGCAAAATATGTTAGCCAGTTCAAAATGTGTACAAGACCTAGGTTTGATTTTTTTTCTAATTAAACATAATAATACACAATGTCATTTGTAATTAAGAGGTACTGTCCAAGATTTTTTTAGTAGGCTGCAATTATACTACAATATCTAGAAAGATATAAGGTGTAGATCCAGGATTTTGAGCAGATGAAAAAAATATTTTCACAAATAAATAAAAGAATATTATCCATTATAAACTTTGAGCGTAAGTAGTTGCTGCTTTGCTTACAGAGAAGTTTTCCATCATAACATTAGAAAATTACACTATTACTAATAGCAGCCCTACCTTTTTTGCAAATAGGCCCTGTCCCAGTCAAATTTAGCTGTGACACGACTGTTTACCAGCATGAAACCAAATGTGAGACCGATTGTAACTAGATCTCGTGAGTATAGTGTTACTGATCAGCAGTTGCTCAAGAAGTTGATCACTTATTAGCAGAGGGATTTATTGAGCCGAGTTCATCTCTGTAATTGTGAAGGATGAGCTTGACTGTCATAAAAAGCGTATGTGTATAGACTATTCTAATACTGTTAATCTGTATGCCGAGCTTGGTGCATATCCATTACAAAAGATTGTAATAATCTGGCAAGCTATCGTGTTTTCACAATATTCGATCTGAAGAGTGCCTACTATCAAGTACCATTGTGTGATGATGACAAATCATTTACTGATTTTGAGACTAATGAATGCCAATACCAATTCATATGAATACCATTTGGTGTTACTAATGGTGTGGCAAGCTTTCAGCCTGCAATTGACAAGTTTGTTGATGAGGTGAACCTCTTTAATACATTCCCTTATCTTGACATTATTACTATTGCAGGAAGAGACCAAGAAGAACATGATAAATGTGTGAAAATATTCCTCAAAGCTGCTTAACAACGACACCTCAGTTTAAATGAGACAACATCTATACTTCCAGTCAACAAAATATGTGATTGGTTATGAAATCAGTGATGGATTGATTTGTCCAGACAAATCTAGGTTGCATTCACTTCTCGATATTCAGATACACACGAATATGGCAGCTCTGAAGTGAGTTTTAGGCATGTTTACATATTACACAAAATGGATTCCTCATTTCTCAGATCGTGCCCAGCCTCTAATCAAGGCAAAACGTTTTCTGCTGAATACTAAAGCTTGTGATGTATTCAATAGTTTAAAACAGATGCTCATGAATGTTGTGTTACATTGTTCTGAAAACTCTAAGCCATATGTGATAGAATGTGATGTTGGTGTCAGATATGTTCAATCTGTCTGGACGTTCATAATGGATAATTGTAAAAGGTCCAAGTTTAAAAAAGATAAATCGTAAAAGATCCAGAGTTGGAGTTGTTAATTTTTGTTATTATATTCGGTACACTGAGTCGTGCCCACTGTAATGCTCACTATTCACCATCTCTCAAGAAATTGCACGATGACTTGTGCTACCCTGGAGTCACAAAACACTTACACTATGTGAGATCTAAAAACATGCCATTTTCTACGGAAGAGGTAAAGTGTAACACAACCAATGTGTGTCATTCATTATTTACACCTGCACTTCACCTATAGTGACCGTATCTGGTTGTGATTCTTTCAGTGGTTGATTGTGTTCCACGTTGTCACATGTGTTGGAATGTTTCCTGCGAATCGAGATTTCACATTGCGTTCAATTACGCAAAATAGGCACAAATCATCTTGTCCAAAAGTCTAATTGTAAATTGATATACTCTCAGTGAACAGGGAAAGATGACGTGGGAGACTTCTTCACTCTACTATCCACTGCGAGATGCTTCTATAATCAATGATTTCTAAGGCCGATTTCTTTCTAACATTACTCTATTTTCAGTGCCCACAGGGCAAGGGACTGAAAAGCAAGCCCAGCTGCTGGGATGGCACTGGGTCAAACTGATTTAGAAAAATTCCTTAGCTAACCGAGATTTGGTGTTACCGGAATCTTTAGCCAACCAAAATCCACATAGACGCCTTAGAAACGACAGGTAAGTCCCTCTAACCAATCACACCTCAGGTCAGATTCTAGGATGACAAAGTTCTGCCCTACCCTTTTTTCTTTTTTTTTCTTATTCAACCACCCAAAATTCTTTATTACCTTGAAAGGTCCCTTTCTACTTTTTACCAAAACATATTAATACTGGTAAAATCTTACTCTATACAGCGTAATAATGCTGGTAAGACCTAGGTAGCCTAAAAGGCAGATAGTCTTTATCTTGTTACAAAAGGAAGTGTGCTCATCTTGTTGAGCATGTGCTGAACTGAAACCACAGTTTGCTCCATTTCCTCATGGTAAACCTATTAAGGCAACTCAAGCTCCAGAGAGCTTAAATGTGGATTTCAAGGGTCCACTATCATTGAGGACACACAATAAATATCTGTGTTTAGCAATAGATGAACTTTCACAGTTCCCATTTGCAATTCTATGCAAAGATACTTCATCCAAGACTGTTATTCGGTGTTCAGAATTAATCTTCTCTTTATGTGCTGCCCTATATTATATTCATTCAGACGTTCTTAGCTCGCAATGTGCAGGAATACCCCTTGCTGCATGGGGTCACCTCCAGCAAGACGATACAATGGGATCATTTTGGGGAACTATCTGACTTGCCCAGAAATCACGAAACTTACCTGTGAGTTGGTGCTACCTCAAGCTCTGCACTGCATCAGGTCTATGCTATTAACTGCAACAAACATAACTCCTCATGAGAGATTCTTCTCATTTTCTTAACGGTCATCAGTGGACTCCGATCCTGTTTATTAAAGCCAGGACCAGTTTTTCCACATCAGTTTGTAAGACACACAAAGGCTGATACCCTAGTTAAAGAAGTAGAATTACGGGATTTGAACCCTACTTGAATGCACATCAGATATGGTGATGTCCATGAGTCAACAATGTCTGCAGGACTTGGCTCTTTGTACATGACAAATGCCAGTGACTGAAGTGAGTGTGGAAGAGACACCAGCTAAAGAAACGCCTTCTCAAGAATCTATATTTCCAGCAACTGAAATTTGATTACACCAGAAGTATTTTGATGATGGCTGACATGGATTTTCATTCAAACCAGATTGTTTAATATGATGTCAAATTAAAGTTGAATAAAGCTATCATTTATGGTGATTTACAAAACACATGTTATAGAATGGTGAAAAACGCATGCTTCTATCTTTAATAATTTCCGAGATATGGGGCAGTTCTGTAACCAATGAAAATTCATCTAAATTACATGCTCGTGGAAGCCTACCTGTTTCGTATATAAGCAAATCACAGACATTTTAAAAACAGTCGCGGTCTTTGTTGTTAGCTTGACACAAGCCGCTCGAATCACATATACACACGCATTTTACTTGCGCGCGCAAAGCATTTCACCGACATTTCACCACGAGGCAAGTAAGTAACTGTACAATTGCATACATTCATATACACAAGTGTTATTACAACTTTCCACTAGCGCACCGACGGGGGATGGGGTGCGGTCCGCCCCAGGTGACACCATCTGAGGGATGACACCATCAATATAACTGCCTAAAAGAATTTCATATAGTTTCTTTGTAATTCTCTTTTCTAATGAAACATCCCACTCCCAGTATAGTCCAATCGAATTCCACCAAAGAATGATCAAACCTGAAAGTAAATACACCATTAACAAATTTGGTATGAAACGAAGCGAGATTTTATGTAGAATAACAGAAAAAGAAAAAACACGACATGAACCTTTGGGGAATCTTTTTATAAGCACAAATGTAAAAGGTGTAGTCCGAGGACAGCAAGGCCTGCCCGGCAACACCCAGCCCCAGGATCCCATGAATAAAGTATCAAAATGTCCCGTAGGATGTCCTCTTTCTGAAAAAAGATGTTCCCTAGAAAGAAGTTGGGATGAACTACCTCATTTGCATAAAACAAAATGGCCGCCAGCACCCCCTCCAAAAAAACAACAGAATTTCATATCTCGTCACACAATTGACATATCTGAGT
>VCCN01000987.1:516494-531073 GCA_006491835.1 Architeuthis dux
GAACATTTTGGTACCCTAAATGTAGAATCATAGGTTGGGTGTGCACAGTAGCTTTGTGAAAGAAAGGAAAGTTAATTGAACTTTGAACTACAACTTGGCTGTCACCCCGGGCGCAAGTGTGAAGGGGCGCAAAAATTCCTTTGGCCTGAAATACCAATGATGTCCAATTCAAAAGTGCGCCCATACTTTTGTCACAGAAAGAAAAATTGCATAACACAAGATTTTTACGCACACAAGTTTTTGGAAAAAAATCTTTTAAAAATTATTTTTTAAGCAAATATTTAATTTTTAAAGCAAATATTAAATTTTTTGTCTACAATTACAATATATTCAAAAAAGAATCCTGGAATAAAATTCACAGAATCAAAGTCACAATGTAGCGTTACCCTGAGCTACCTAAAAAACATAATAGGAAGAAAAGTCACAACTAAATAATCAAAACATTTAAGGGTAGCGGTGCCAAAATTATTTCTGCCTCAGGGTTCTGAGAACCCTTGCTACGCCACTGCAAACATCCCTTGTAAACAATTATAAGTATATTTTCCTATAATCCATATGTGTAATCATTAAATTAACTAATTTTCTAACTATATTTTTCTAATCAAATTTTCTTTTCCTTGGGGGGAGATGTTAATTTGGAAATTTGGAAATTTGATTTGAGAAAAATTCCAACCCCCCAAAAGTTGCCACTTAATAGCAAGATCCCAATAACGGTGAAAAATGTTGGTTGCAGGTGTCCTATACATCCCCAACCGTGATCTGGCTCCATAGGCTAAAATGTTGATATCTCAGAGTATGGACTTGTTATATATTATTAGAAAGCTCTTTTAATGCTGATTAATATTAAAAAAAATTTGAGTTATTTGATGTCAAAAGTCAACTAAAATGAGAAAAATGGTAAATTTGGTCTGTCATAACACTCACCAGTAAGCAAAATCAAAATATATGCTTCCAATGTCTTGTAAGATTAGGTATTTTTCTATACATTTTTATGTGGAAACATTTGAATTGAAGTTTTCAAGGGGATAAAGATTGTCCAATTTCAAGAAAAAGTGAAATTTTAACAACAATGTAAAATATATATGTAATAAGAAAATCAAATCATTAAAACAATATTATAGCTTATCATACATTAAAATGAGACATCAATGCTGTTGCACCTGCAAGGCATCTGTTTTCAGCTTAACAGTTTCTGGTGCTATACAACATTTGATGCGAGAAGAACAATAATATGCAACATCAATTCTTGTTTTCAATATTTGGTTAGTACCCGTCTCGTACAGTTCAGCTTCCTCCAGAAACAGCCAAATCAAAACTGTCAATCCTTTTTAAATATGATAGCATCAGGGACAATTTCCTCGATGGTCATATACCATCCATACTTTCCAAACTCATTTATCCAAAATGCAGCAACATGTTCACCAACACTAAATAAAGGGTTGGCTGATGGTTTTGGAGCAGTGTTATTATCGTTTGCTCTCTTAGAAGATAAAACATGAAGTACATTATGCAAATCTCTGATTGTTGATGTTGTAATTGATCTTGAACAATCAAGGAAGCTAATCAAGTTGTCTGCATATTCTTCATGGGAAAAGTTCTTATGATCCTTCTTTAATCTGAATACAGAGGTTGTAGGTTTCAGCAATGAACAAGTTTTATGAGCATACTGCACTTCAATATAAAACTGTTTATTTTTCACTTTATCATCAGCTTCACTTTTTAGAAAAGAAGATACTTCAGATGATGTGGCGAAGGGTCCTGGTGGTTATTCAGAAACTCTAAATGGGCTAATTTACTTGCCTCCTCTCTGATGTTCTATGCTTCCTTCTCAGAATAGCCTTGTTCTTGATAATGTTTCATTTTACATTCCACTCTAGATGCAACTCTTTTAGCTCCATGACAGGTTTTTGATATTTTTGATAGACACTACGATTGATTTTTTGCAGCAAGTCAATGCTTTTATTAAATATCTTTTTTTTTAAGGCAGTTTCAAGATTCCTTTTGCCCCTTATTTGGAGTTCCTAATTTATAAAACCTATATTTCTCTCTTCACCGAGGTGTTGAATCGGTACTTTCATATCATTATTACTAACTGTTGATATTTTTAGAAGGGCACCCATGTCTTGATCAGCACAGGGCCCAAAACCAAAAGAGCACCTTTTTGTAATGTAAATCCCTCTGCAAAATCTTTCAAAAACTGTTTGATCAAACTTTCAATGGGATCTTTGTTATTTTTTGGGCAACATTCAATGGAAGCTTTAATGCATGTTTTGGGCAAACAAGAAACAAATATCAGTCAATGGAAATGATACTATGCATTGCTGTGTTTGTACAAACTCTGAAGCGGGTATATTTGTCAAGTCATGATACAAGTTTCTGAAAATACTAATTAACTTACTGTATATAGTTTCTTTATCTAGAAGTATCAACATTAATGGTCCTGTTATATGATTACCCAATAGTGATGTTACATTCAGTATTGGTTTAAGGACTTCCATATCTAGGATTGTCAAGGATTGATACTCCATTAATTATGTTCTGATATTTATCAATAGGCCTTGATATCAACAAGATGAAAAAGAGCTGTGTAACAATCAAATATACAATTAAAACAATGGTTCTTGAAAGAATGTGACTCATTGACCTTTGGAACAATGGAGCTTTCAAAATGGGATTGTCTGTTCCACAGTTTTGCAGAATAGTCTTTGTTTATAAATGGGTCATTCCATATCAAATCACCTAATTGTCCCATGGGCACCATCTTAGATTTTCATGAAATTTCAGTAGGCGACACCTTTTATAGGGAAAATTCAACCCTGAAAATTTCAGCTTGATTGAACCACCAGATCAGAAGTTATGACAAATTGAAATTTGCTTAAATTTACATGTTGCGAGCCGCAAGCATGATTTGCCAAATTTGGCACTTCATAACTATGCTATTTAAAAAGATATCTAGCTGAAATATGGTACCCCTGTAGTTTTTCACCCTAAAGCTAAAAATATTATGTGGAATTCATTTGTTTAGTAAGAATACTGATGTACCACGTGACTCACAGTGTCAGGTCAGGATTTGACCGTATGACCGTAATCAAATTTGGGGTGCCTATTCTACATATTGCCCTTAAAATTTTATAGCATTGAAAAGAGTAAAATCGTATTTTAGTGGATTGGTAATCACAATAAAGAGAAAAATTGTTTTTGCAAACTTCATTTTGGAACTATCGTCGCAATGGAAATTTCAATTATTTTTAAAAATATTTGGTCACAAGTAATCGAATGAAATATTTTGTAGAAATGTCTAATTTAAGTTTAAAAACCTTCACCTGAAGACAACATAACAGAAATAAACTTAGAAGGACTATACCAAGAATTGTGCTAAGAATGATGCTTTTAATTAATTAAAAAAGCATACAAGCAAACAAAGTGGGAAGGGAGGGGGGAATGAACTGGGCCTCCATATCTACTACTACTACTACTGATGATGATTGAAGCTTTAATGTATGGTTTGGGCAAACAAGAAACAAATATATCAATCGTTGAAAATGATATTATGCATTGCTGTGTAGTAGATTTGTCAAGTCATGATATAAGTTTCTGAAAATACTAATTAACTTACTGTATATATGTGACCGCTAAACATAACGTTTCCTCGTTTGATCATATGGATGACTAAAAATGATAAAAACCTGTTATTTTTACCCTTAGTTTGTGTCTGGCACCATTCACGCTTGTTCTTTCAAACTTCAGACTTTTTTAGTGATCACTGCCCAACAAAATGCGAGAGAAGTAACCTATTTATTGATCACCCCATTTTCCAATTTTTTGATTGATCACCCCCAACACGGCATCCTGCTTAAGACATTGGTCACATGACGGTTTCTATAGTGACTAGCCAGACCTGGGTTTTTTTAATATATATAATATATTTATATATTGTGTAATAAGAATGAGGCCTCCATATATGATGATTGCATAACATTTGTAATTAACGAGAACACTTGAAAAATTCTTCTAAATGTCTGCAGACTATTTTGGGGTAATTCTTACATTTCTAGATTATTAAAATGCCATTATTATTTGATAACAACATTTCAGGCTTTCCAAGGAGCATCAGTATTTACAAAAAAGATTTTTCGTATATATTTTTTAAAATTCAATTGAATTCGTCGAAAATCTTTTTTTAAAATTAATTTTAATATTTTTCCATTTACATATCAGAAGTCTTCAATATATTTTAACAAATGAAACTAAAAAGTTGCCAATCAAAACAATACTTTAGCTTATATTGCAGTTTAAAATTTTTCTACTCTTTTTAAATTGATAAATCCCTGGAGAATTTAAATCAATACAATTTTTTTCTAAACTTTTTTCTAAGATTAATCTGCCATAGATTAATTTAAAATTAATCTATGGCAGATTAAGTTGTATTGACTTAAATTCTCCAGGGATTTATCAATTTAAAAATGTAAAACCTTTTTGTTTCCAAGAGATATTTTATTGAGAATTCATAAGAGCATATAAAGAGGGGTATTTACATAGAAAAATATCTCCACTAATTTTTTTTACAAAGTAATCTCATCAGAAATTCAGAAATCAATTGATAAATAACATGAGTTTTATCAATCCGTTTCTACATAATGTAAGAAAATAATTTTTATATCAGTTTTGTGTATAAAATATTGGATGTTGAAATGTTGAAATATAATGAGAGTTTGTATAATCTACATATTTCCTCATTTATTATATCATCTTTGCCATTTAATGTTTTTATTTTTTTACAGTTTTTCCAGCTTCAAAAATAATTTGGTGAATTTGAATGGATCATCATTTTCTCAGTGACCTGAAACAGAGAAATATGCAAAACTACTCAAGAAAAAAATCATTCTGAAACATTAGGATATAAATTTTCTGATAATACAATTTTCAAAACGTATTTAGAATCTCTACACTTCAGAGAAAGCATATTTTTGTGACATGTGTGGGGCTTGTGTTTCATTTAAGTTACATTTGTAAAAATACTGGAAAAAACCATATTCTTGTCAGTTGTGTGGCTCTTCCATTTCATAAAATTCAACTTTGAAGCAGCTTAAGCAAACATACTGGAGCAAAACCATATTCTTGTGAAGTATGTGGCTCTTCCTTTTCTGCCAGTTCGAGCTTCAATCCACATATGCAAACACACACTGGAAAGGAACAACAATCTTGTGAAGTGAGTGGCTCTTCCTTTTCGGATAAGTCAAACTTCGACCAATATAAGCGAACACACACTGGAGAGGAACCATATTCTTGTGAAGTGTGTGGCTCTTTTCACAGAAGTCACATTGGAGGGCACATACACAAACCACCACAGGAGAGAAACCATATTCTTTTGAAGTATGTGGGACTTCTTTTTCTGATAAGACAAAATTGAGAGGACTTATGCAAATACACATTTGAGGCCATATTCTTGTGAAGTGTGTAATTCTTCCTTTTCTGGTGTCAAACTTGATCTGACATATGCAGAGGAAAGATGCCACATTCTTGTGTATTATGTGGCTCTTACTTTTCTGTGAAGTCAGCCTAGAGCCAACATATGCAAACACACACTGGAGAAAAACCATATTGTGAAGTGTGTAGCTCTACATTCTCTGATAACTCAATCTTAATCGGACATATGCAAAGACACACTGGTGAGAAACCATATTCTTGTGAAATGTGTGGCTCTTCTTTTACACAGAATTCTCTGTTGAACCAACATATGCAAACACACAATGGAGAGAAACCATATTCCTGTGAATTGTGTTGCTCTTCCTTTTCCAAGAAGTCAGTTTTGGTGGTACATATGCGAACACACACTGGAGAGAAACCATATTCTTGTGAAGTGTGTAGCTCTTCTTTTCACATGAAGTCAAATTTGAGGACACATAAACGAACACACACTAGAGAGAAACCATATTGTTGTGAAGTGTGTGGCTCTACATTCTCTGTTAATTCAATCTTAATTGGACATATGCGAAGACACACTGGAGAGAAACCATATTCTTGTGGAGTGTGTGGCTCTTCTTTTAGACAAAATTCTCAGTTGAACCGACATATGCGAACACACACTGGAGAGAAACCATATTCTTGTAAAGTGTGTGGATCTTCCTTTACTGATAAAGCACACATGAACCAACATATGAGAATACACACTGGAGAGAAGCCATTTTCTTGTGAATTGTGTGGCTCTTCCTTTTCCAAGAAGTCAGTCTTAGTGGTGCATGTGCGAACACACACTGGGGAGAAACCATATTCTTGTCAAGTGTGTGGCTCTTCCTTTTCCAAGAAGTCAGTTTTGGTGGATCACATGCGAACACACACTGGAGAAAAGCCATATTCTTGTGGAGTGTGTGGCTCTTCCTTTTCACAAAAGTCAACTTTGAATAAACATATGCAAAAACATGCTGGGGAGTAACTATTCTTATGAAGCATGTTATTTTTCCTTTACAAAGAAGTCAAGTTTTTTGATGCTACATATACAATCTACAACATTCATTAAGTGACCAATCCATAAGGAAAAAGCATTCATTAGGTGACCAATCAAGAATCAATCTCTTTTCTTCAAGGGTCTTGGAAGAATGTAATGAATCAGAGTGACTTGTTATTTGTGAAGCATTTGATGTGAATATACTTTTCACTTCTCTGTAGAATTTCTGTTAGGATCATTTTCAAGTAGAATGCTGTTTCACTTGCTTCTTGCAGGGCCAAACATTCAGCTGCTAGTGAGTTTCTCATGATCCTCTTTATTTTCCTTGATTGCCAATGAATAGGGCTTATGTTTCCTTCATTGTCAGCAATTAATATCAAGTATCCTCCCTGAGAGGCACCACTTGAAAGAGACATCAAAGAATGTCAGTTGAGTGAACTTCTCAACATACATTATTAATTTTCTTGAATGTCATAGACAATTCTGTTTCACTTTCCTTGGTCTGGATATATCTGAAACCTAGGCATCCTTTAAGCTGTTACTTAATTGGCAAACATCCGGTCAAGTTTGATTCACAATCCAGAGTAACTGTCCGGTGATTGACCTCGAGACATCCTTTTCTCTCTTAGTCAGACTTCTGTTACTGTCACTACTTTCTTCAAGATGTATTGGTTCTATGGAATCCTCATACACTGATTGACTCAAATGAATATCTTCATTTAGTTGATTGACATGAACAAGGTATTTGAAAGCTTGTTGTTCACTGCTGATATTGAAGGTTTGTCTCAGTTTCTTTATCAGTGAAGACTTGAACAGATAAGTTCCAGCCCCAAAGAAATTGTCTACATGAGCTGACATTACATGTAGATGTCCTTCATTATGATAAAAGAAAATAGCTTCATCAAATTTGTTTTTCTGCATTCGTAAGGAAATCAATTCCTTAGAAACATGCTGATACCACATCCTAGCTGCTTCATTGAGACCATACATGCATTTTCTCAACTACCAGATTTGGTCTGTGTTTGCTTCAGAAATATGTTTTGATTTTTTTTCTTGCAGGTAGGCATTTTGGATGTCCAAGGAACTGATTCTGCATCCTTTTGATGCTGCTACTGCCATTATCATTCTAAGATTATTTTTTGAGCAGGTTGGAGAGTCTGTGCTGATATCTATTTCAGTGTCATCAAAACCCTGGGTTTGATTTACATCACAATTTACCTCAGCTACACCTCTGTGTGTGTTATACATTGTATGAAAACATACAGTCAGCATTATAGAGTTTTTCAAAGGGAAAAAACATTTGCAACCAAATCTATGCACATGTTATTTTATAGTTTAAACCCTTTCCAGACTAACCTATTATGGTGCTTAATGCTTGAAGGTTTACATAAACAGTCTGGAAAGGGTTACACTAAACTGAAGAAAGTGATTTGAGTGTGATGGCCCCAAACTAGTACAAGGACTGGAACATTTTGGACCAGCCAGTGCAACAAAGGGTGTATTAACACCTCACCGTCTTTGAGAAAGTGTCTTGATGTGAAAAAAGGAGCTCGCCTGCTGATGCTTAGGGCTTTTTTTTTTTTGTCTCTCACTGGATAATTCTGAGAGACTTTGAATAAAGAACATGTGTCAGCAAGCCTGGAGCTCTTTGCAAGATGTAGTTAAATAGAAAATACAGAAGATCAACAAATTCAAATACTATCACCTGGACATTACAATGTTGTTTCTGATACACTAATTCAGTAATGCTAGCTTTTCATTATCTCTCAAGAAATTGCACAATGATGTGTGCCACTCTGGAGTCACTCAACTCTTGCACTATGTGAGATCTAAGAACATGCCATTTTCTACAGACAAGGTAAAGAAAGTGTGCTCAACTTGTCGAGTATGTGCTGAACTGAAACCAGTTTGCTCCATTGCCTCATGGTAAGCTTATTACAGAAACTCAAGCCCCAGAGCGCTTAAACAGGGATTTCAAGGGTCCACTATCATTGAGGACACACAATAAATATCTGTGTTTAGCAATAGATGAACTTTCACAGTTCCCATTTGCAATTCTATGCAAAGATACTTCATCCAAGACTGTTATTCAGTGTTCAGAATTAATCTTCTCTTTATGTGCTGTAATTATATCCATTCAGACAGAGGTTTAGGTTTCTTAGCTCACAATGCGCAGGAATACCCCTTGCTGCATGGGGTCACCTCCAGTAAGACGACCAGGTTGAATGATACAATGGGATTATTTGGAGAGTCATGTGATGAAACCCTAAATATGCCAACGGCCTCTTTTCCTAACAGGATGCCAAAGGGTTAACATCCCTTTTACATGGCTGGCTCAAGCCAACCAGTAGAGCGTGTCGGAAAAATGATTGACACGCTCAAATCACTTCTACATGCTTTCAAAAAAACAGAGATCTTCTTCCCTTCAAGGTTCTTTTGAAACTGTCTATGGCAAAATAGCCTAACACAATTTTACTGTGTCAGACAAACTCCACGCTGGAACCCGGAAAAATAACTCAATGATTTAACAGAGCACATGGAATGCTGCAACTAACAGCAATCTAGACTACACACTTCAACAAAGAAACAACAAATCCTACATCATCTTCCAGCAAAATGAACTTTCTATACTACAAAGAACAATTGTTAATCGGAACTGCTTCTAAAATGTAAGTTCCCCACGAATCCTCTCCATTCAGAAGACCCAACTCCCTTTCTATTTTTCTGCTCTTTATTACCGTTATTAAAAGATCAAATATACGGAAAACCAAAAAGTTGTTTATATTGTTTCGCACATTTGAGTCAGACGGTCACCTAATCGCGGTTAAACCCCCACCCAAAAAAATGCAACAACTTTTTCTTATGAGTTTTTTTCCTCTGATTTTAGAGAACCAGATAATTAATTAATGAAAGACAAACTTTTGCTTTCACTTAATTTTTACATTTAATGCATTTGTATCAATACAAAAGCAGTTTTGTGTGTTTGTCAATAATGGATCGCCGAACAATAACATTTAAAGTACTAAATCCTTTCATTTTGTACATTTAATGTTAACTTCAGTTTCAATCATCAAATAAAGAAAACTAAATGGGTCTTTTTCATTATTCACCACGTAAAGCTAATGTTCATAATTGTGAAGTACAGAAGCCTAAAAAAGAAAAAATAGTTTAAGAGCATTTTCTTTTTCTAGCTGAAAACGCACACAAAATGCAGAGTCTTTTTCGTTATTCCCCACCACGAAAATGGAAGCCCTTACCCTAACCCCTAGAGAGTGACTAATGAAATGAACTTAACCAGTCAAGTGAAAATTGATATGTCATGAAAATGTTGGCCTGGTGGAGGGAGTATCCGGAAAAGTGCCCATCAAAACATAATTTTCCAATCATATAGTTTTATTATAGACTTTAGGCACAACTTAGAATTCCAATCAGGACCACCTTGGCCGAGTGTGAAATGAAAAGAAATAAGTAAGGCAAAACAATATACCAAACAATTTATTCAAAGCAATAATAATATAATGTATCTATTCCCCTTTGTTTTTCGTTCATGAATGTGGTGAGCCAAAGCACAGTTGTGCCCCGTGATTGAAGGGAATTCCTTATTTCGACACACGGTCAGCTAACCTTTGAGCCTTCACGTACCGGCAGCCAATCAGGGACCTGCAAGTAATCATGTGACAGTCACTAATTTTGAATCAGTCTCTCTCCAGCCAGTCTGTCTTCCTGACCAGACATGCGTAACAGCGCTGCTCCCCTTTATGATTTTGGCATGCCCGAGACACTTTTACACATACATTATCATCATTTTACTTAAATGATCGCAAACCTACACTAAAACAAATATATCAGAACAAAGGACTTTCACATATTTACACGGACAATGGACTTTTACATGCACACAAACATTTAACTAAATTTACAAGCTTAAGTGAATAAAGAAATGTTCATCTCTTTCAAGGATTGTCTTTCATTTTTATCATTCATTGCTGTTCCCTTTTTCTACCATTAATCGTATTCAAATGGAGTCAATTTTAAAAACCTTTACTAAAGAGAAATCTCAAGCAGGCGTGCCACAAAAGACCGGATTCTCATCAATAGATCCGGCTTCTTTCCCCTCCACAAACCTTCCGGGAGACGGCAACACATCTTCCATAAATTCTCATGTCTTTCTATTTTTAATTAATGAAAATATGTTTTCCTTTTTTTTTTTTTTACACAAAAATTGGTGCTTTTTACTTTCTAGCAAAAACAAGAATAAAATCAATAATGACATGCAGTTTCACACAAGGTTTTGTTTTATTTCGGTTCAGTTTTTTCTTTTCATCGCAGAACGAAACAAAAATATGAATATATTTGATTTGGTTAACCCCAGAAGTAACTTTCAAAAACTGTAAAATTCTTATGGCCAGAGTGTAAAAAAAAAAAACTACCCAAACTAACATCACAAAGTGAGTTTTGAGTTGGTGAGAAAAAAGAAAAAAAAAAAAAAAAAAAAAAAAAATTGCATTTTGGGCTTTCCCCAATTTTAGAATTATGGACGTTAGTTTTTGGTGGGGATTAACGAAAAAGCGCCAACTAATATTTTAAAGAATTATATCAACCAAAGTCAAAGTGGGGCCAAATTTAACATTTGTCCTGCCAATTTCCCAAAATATACCTATAACGAGTAGATATATATTTTGGAAATGACGTGTGGTTTATGCAATCAAATCCAAAAGGACAATAATGGATAGGATACACTCGCAGAATACCTCGTCTACGAGTACAGTCAGCAGATGTAGAAGTTCTAGGGAAAAAAAAGACAAAGAGGAAAATTTGATGCAAGAAGAAACAAAGAGAAGCTTCGGGCATAAACAAAGTCTACGCTTAAGCGAAGGGAATTATATACCTTCAAATAACCAAAAGGCTAGTGCAGTTTAATTAGGAAAAAGGGTTAAACAAAGTACAGATTGCTCAATAAAAGTTCTTGCAAATTGGGTGATGCAAAATCAACAAGTATATGAAAATACTTAAGAATGTCAATGTGGATGCTTCAGAAAGCTTTGTCTAAAGTGTCACATAGGTTTTCATATAAGTTGATAAATGTGTGTGTGTGTCTGCTGGTACTAAATGCAAACAAAAGAATTTTTTAGGCCCAACATACCGCTTTGCTATAAGTTTTATGGAGGCTTTTATGCCTGGGTGTGAAATATTGTGTAGTGTATTATAGATTTCTTGTTGCAATTTTTCCGGGAGAAAGGGTCTTTTTACCTGTAGAGGCATCACATTAGTTCCAGGTCAGAATCTGGGACCGGAATTTTCTGTAGTTGGAGAGCTGTGACATTTGAAAATGCTGTAGCTGGGTGTTATTCTGTAGCTAAGATTTTTTAATCAATTGCAGGAGCCAACGCGAAGGACTTATGCCATGTGACAATGTGTGTGCCGGAATATTGTATTTGCAGAATGTCAGAAGTAAATTGCAGCAAGAAATCTAGGTGTCTAATTTCTGTAGGTGCGTGACTATCAGTTTTGGCTTGGTATGCGCCAAGCAAGGGTTTGTGGTCAGTGAGGATGGTCGACCTTCCAGCAAGTGACGAAAGTGTCAGACAGCTGAATGTGCTGCGTACAACTCCCGTCCAAAAGTACTGTAGCAGGATTCAGTGTCTTAATTTTTTCGAGAAGAATGATATGGGTCGCCAGTCACATTCCACTTTTTACTGCAGCACACCCCCTACGACATGGTCTGAAGCATCACACACTAGACATAAATCAGTGTTGGTCAAAGGCTGTCAATGCACAGTTCTTAATGTCTGTAAGTATGTCAGTCAGTGGGTGAAGAATCTGCGTGCAATTAGAGATGAACCTTCTGTAGAAGTTTACCATTCCCCACAATTGGTGCAACTTCCTCATGGTGTCTGGAGCAGGGAAGTTGCTGATAGCCTCCGTCTTTTCAGGGAGTGGAGAAATTCCAGCGGCACTAATCCGGTGTCCTAAATAATCATCTTCCGATTTGCCAAATTGACACTTAACACGGATTAATGATAATGCTGTACTGCTGAAAGTGCTCAAGAACCTGGTTAATGTGCTCCATGTGTTCCTCAGGGTATGCACTAGCTATCAGAACATCATCGATGTATGAGAAGCTGCAGTCCAACCCATGCAGAACCTGGTTTATGAAATGCTGGAAGGATTGAGCTGCGTTACTTAGGCCGAAAGGGACTCAAAGAAATTCAAATAGGCCGAAGGGTGTTGTGATGGCCGTTTTCAGAATGTCAGCAGGCTCCACAGGGATTTGGTGATAGGCCCGGATTAAATCTAACTTAGAGAAACTGACTGGTTAGATATTGAGGGGCTTAATTTTTCAGTGGTTCGGATATAGCCTTTGGAATCTAATTGAGTTACTGGGTCTATCAGTCATCTGTTGTTGAGGTCGATTAGTAAACCCGAAATGTTGTAGAAAATCTGCACCCAATATCGGTGTAGCAACATCAGCAATGGTAAAAACCCAAGAGAAATCCCCCTGAAGGCCAATGTTTAAATTGATGCGTAATAGTTGTGACGGTTTTCTATCTCCAAGGACTTTGGTATTTAGAAGCTGTTGCAGTTTCTTCTGCTCCACCACCGACGTCCTTTTAATCAATTCTTCTTTCAATTTGTTGTATCTGTTTGTGGCCGGGGGGTTTAATAGGATGTCTTTGAGCTCCGTAACAACTGCAAAGTTGTTATAACAAACTCCAAAATGCCCAGCGAAACACATACTGGGCATGTACTTCTGCAATGTCCTCACTTGCAGGCCACCGATAGAAATGCTTTCGACCCTTTGTCTGCTCCAGGAACTTCACATCAGCAATGTCTGTACTCTTGATATCTAGAAACTGACCGATGTAAAACTGGTTGTCGTAATAAACAGCAACTCACTGTCCCTGGCACTCGAACGTGAATGTTTCTGAAATCTCAGCTGCATAATCATCCTCATCACAACTCTCCATGACTTTGTGTGTAGGGTGTGAGGGGCTGGACCGTTCTGCTATGTCTGCAAGAGTCTCTGTGTTGCCAGTAAACCTGAGGTTGCCTTTTACTTCCAGAACTATCTTCTGGTAGCGAATCTGCACCTTCAAAGCCTCGGTTGCATTCTGCAAGGTCTTGAGCAACTGCAAGACATCTTCTGCTGTCTTGCATAGTCCTCCTTGCTGCACAATGTCACCAATTATTCTCTGCTTCTGTTCAGCAGCTTTAATTTCTTGTAAGATCTTCTTATGCTGGTTCTCAATCAGCTTCTCTCGGATTTTCAAGATGACACATCTCCCCTGTTCTTGGTGGAGCTTTCTCAGTAGTGGTGCCTTCCTCTTTGTAGTCTTCAGGAGTGCTGTTGACTGGGTTTTGGTCTGACTGCAACCACTGTAATGGCCTGTTGCGCTTCAACATGTGGGTGGTAGAGCGGCGGTGGTGAAAGCTGGAGTGACGTCTCTTGCTGACGTCAAAGTCTATGTCATCAAAAGCGTTTTCCCCAAGCAGGTTGGTAAGGGGACAGTGCTTTAGCCTTTCCTTCACTTCATCAGGCATATCATGTCCATATTGCCCCTCCGGCAAATATTCGGCAAGCTGGCGTTTGGTGACAACCAGGAGGCCTCTCATAATTACCTGGAGACAGTCCTTCACTGCAGACTTGTTGGTAGATGCTGCACAAACAACCGATTGGAAAACAGGATTTGGTACCTGAAACTCCTTTCCGAAGACTCCCTCATAGCTGTCATCTAACAAATCAGAGGCATCCTCGGGCCATTTGTCCATGAATGTACACAAAGATTGGACATACTTGTGGAAATCACAGGCAGATGTGCAGGATGTTCCACTATGGGCCTGTGACATGGAAGAAGAGGCCAACAGCGCACAGAAAAGTAGCAATGGTGTCATCTTTAATATCTATTTCCACACTTTGCAGCTTCAGGTTATTGCATGGATGGTGCTGGAAAAACTTGCTTATGGCATTTCGATGGTGGACAAGTGCTACCGCTCCCCCAAAGAAGTTATTAAACCTATTGGACTTAAAGCTGGTGATATGTGTCTTCTCTCCTTCATAGTTGCAAAAAGCTTGCCATTCTACATGGCAGCCATTCTTCTGGTCCCCAAAACATTGCAAGCTGTTTGGATGGTG